>BSBM01000997.1:3080000-3330000 GCA_027924585.1 Larix kaempferi
TGGCTGTGAGTGAGCCTGTTTAGTTCCTCCTTAGTGGATACACAACCCAACTCAGGGGTGGTCTCTTAGCTGAAAGAGTATAGGATGGACATAGACCTATGGTTGGGTGGAACGTTGCTCTCACATAGCCAATTGCTTAAACAAATTCATCATAAAGATAAGTGTTCCATGTGATCTAAATTATGTCCATTATGTGGTTCTAAATGTTGTTAATATCCCTATGTTGTGTTTATATGTTATTTCAAGTCAATATGAATGAAATGATTACATGAATTAACTAGCAAGAAGTTTGTGTCTAAGCCTGAGTATGAGGCATATGTATGCTTGATTGTTTTACCATTTCCTTGTGTTAGATGTGCTGCTAGCCTTGCATGTTATGGATGCATTGATTATATTTAGTTCCACTATTTATGTTACTATACATTGCATACACTTCTAAATGGACTGCATGGCATCACTTGGACTTGGAAATGGAATTAGGAAATCCCTGTTGTGTTTCATGACCCCTCTGAGGGTCATATGAAGGAAGAACCCATGACAAAAGGAAATCAGATCTCCTTGCAGGGAGGAAAGGAGGCCTTGACGAGGTTTGGGTCCTCATTTTGGGTTGGAATATGGACATGATTAAATTTCTCATATGTGGCTGAAGATCATCTAGTTGCATAGAGATCATTGAGATCTTTCCAACGGTACTAGACTTTCCCAAATTGGACATAAGATGAAGAATTTATGGGCATGAGAAGTTGTGTAGTTGGGGCTTCCGACTTTTCGAATCCGCATTGCGGATTGCGGAAGTCAGAAGGGTGAATTTTTCGGATTTGTGACTTCGGCGTTCTGCATTTTCGAGTTCCGCATTGTGGAAGTGAATTTTTCTGGAGTGACGAAGTTTGGTGTTCCAACTTCCGAGTTCCGCATTGTAGATTGCAGATTGCGGAAGTGAAGTTTTTTCGGAGCGATGGAGTTTGGTGTTCTGAATTGTGAGTTCCGCATTGTGGATTGCGGAATTCAAATTGATGTTTTGGCAAAATGGTGAATTTGTGGTTCCGCCTTTCCGAATTCCGCATTGCGAAATGTGGATTGTGGAATGAAGGTCATTGCGGCTGTGCAAAGGTGCAAAGTTGTGGAACCTTTAGAAAGGAAGAAAAAAAAGTAGCAGTGGTTTCTAAGGTTGTCTCCCATCACCTCTAAGTGCACAAAGGTGGACGGGGACATGACATGAGACCACCCCAATTATTTCAACCTTGACAAGTAGGTGAATTAAAATATGGACTTGTAAGTCCATGAAACTTGTGGGCACTTCCTTCTCAAACATACAAACAATCTCAACGATCTCTCCATCGTGGAATTATATCCATGTGTATATCCTTTGATGTAATCCAATGTACAAATGCAGATAATTTAGACATGGATCATCGTAGATCCTTGGGGAAGTCATGGTTCACACAACCACAGATGAGCAAAGGATAATGGCACTACAACATAAACACATAAGAAATTAATTGGAATAAAACGGTGAATGTATAACATATTATAATAACCTAAACTATAGAAAAATAAGCATGTAATTGGTATACATACCCTTAGAAGCTTCAAGTGTTCATGTGATTTCAACCCCGGTAATTCTCCTTCTACTGTGAAGTAGCGTTGTAGATTCAACCCATACAAACCCATACATTGAAGGTGTCTTCACACTCAATATAACATCCTTTCCCAAAGAAAGATCATCTTTCTTCAAAATTCACGGGACATCACCTTCTTTAAAATACCAAGAGTTTTTGGCTTCTCCTCTACTTTAATTTATTGGACAATGTTTCCTTTTAGTCTTCGAAGAAATAATATCTCCCCTAAAAACCAATGTGTTAGTTTTTTTATATGATATGTGCCTTCATAAATAAGATGAAACATTTTTTAATCTATGCATGGAATCAAGTAAGAGGGAAATATTAAGATGCTCCCAATATGGAAGCTCATAAGACACATATTTCCTTTTCATCCCAATAGGCATTTTCTCACTACAAGTGTTGAAAAATTTAGGATCATCGAACATAGGTTCCCCATTTGAATCGGAAAATTCTGCAATTTCCTTCACCTTCTCCATGCCATATGCTCTAAGCTAGTTTATTGGTGTCAGTATTTCAAGTCTCTGAGTTCTCTCTAGTTTTCCATTGAAAGAAGATACTCTCTTCTATAAGGGTGGTCATTTGGGAGGAACATCCTCGAGCAATTGTACACCGAATTTCGTAGGTGTTCAGACCACCTAGTCTTTACTGAAGGTCCACAACATTTATATCCATGATACACTTTTATTACAAGACCAACGATGTTATTGTATATGGAACACATTAGCACCAAATAAGGTGGTTGCACAAAATTAAGTTTATCAAATAACATTACGGGTATAACCACATCAATCAACATGCTTACTAGAGGAAATCCCTAGTCCTGGATAATCATGCGTGGTGTATGCACATATTTCATACAACATAAAAGGCCTCTCCACTGAGATGGGTCTTGACTCATCATATACCTATATCCCTTCCCATAATTTCTTGAATTCGTCAATCAATGGTTGTAGGTAGACATCCATATTCCTCACTTGTCTTCTATCAGGAACTATAAGAGCCAACATAAGATGTTCATTATTCACAGACAACCATGGAGAAATGTTGTTATTGATCACTACCATTGGCCAAATAGAATAATTGGTGTTTTGGAGGGAATACGGGTTAACTCCATCCATGTCTATGCTCAATCAAAGGCTTTGTACTTCATCCTTGAATTTATCATGCCGTGTATTCTCTATATGCTTCATGGCTATTGAATCTACATGAATCCGCATAACTACCGGTTCAGTTTTGTGTGAGGCATGCCACCCTTGTAACATGGATAATTCTTTGTAACTGAAAAAACCTTTGAATCCTTGGGATTATAGGCATGTGTCTCAATATCTTATGATGAGGGCCATTTACCTTACCATTTTTTTTTATATATGGTATCGTTTTTACATTTAGGACATATCTCTTTGTCCTTGTATTCGCCTCTATATAAAAGCCAATCATTTCAACAAGTGTGATATGATATGTAAGCCCATGGGCGCATCTCAAGTGGTAATGCTGAGAAGTTGTAATCTTTGAGTAACTTGCAATTATTGGGAAATATTAATGTACATTGTCACTGAGCATGCAACAAATATATTTTCATCATTGATTTAATGGGGGCTTGATGGTTACTTACCTCAGTAGTGCTAAGAAGCATGCGCCCGACATACCATACATTGCTTTTAGGTTGTACAACAACATCGGTATCCCCAATTGGGTAGACCTTGATCCATGCCCAAAGAGAGGGGCGGTGGAAGTATTTTTCAGGCTTTCAAAGAAGGCATCGAAAAATTTAGCATCATTCCCTAGCTCATCTTGTTGGAATTCATTAACAACATTCCCTCCATGGCATGGGTATCCTGTATGAATTCATCCATCCCAAAATCTATATCATTTTTTTCATCCCCAACCCATGAACTAGTGTTACTATAGATGTTTTGAATTGGTGACTCAGGACGTAGTGGAAATTGAATAGGTGGTTGATTCAACCATGATTTTGTATGCTTCCTCTCTGAGATCTACCCATTTAGTAGACTTCTATCGATTTGACATTGTACTGGGATGCAACGACAGATGTTAGACATGTTGATAATCGTCAGAATCCCGATTGCAAAAATATTGAACCTTAAATCGATGATATTAGTAAAACGAATGGATTTAGCATGTTGAAACATTATACCAAACATTTATTAGAAGCATAGAATTTTTTTCCAATAGTACATATGCAACCAACCACTTTATAAAACAAATGTGGAATTGAGCAATACATTAACATTACTTCCAATGAAAATCCAAAAATACAATTACTCAATGATATTCTTCTTACACCGAAAGGGGACATCTAAATGAAACCCTAATGCAAGTCGTTTCTGACGAGCATTTGGTGGTTGACGAAAGTTATAGTTTATTAACAACTCATCACTAGGATACAAACTACGTATTTCATGCACAACAACAAATTTGGATGTATTCTTTTTCATAAAGAACTCTTTGTCATTGGAGTGTTCCTCAAATGAACCAACCTTTGTCTATAATTGGACAGTTTTTCTCTTAGCTTATACAACTTTTTGGATCTCCTTGCGGATAAGTTTTGGGTAGTATTGATATCGTAAATTGACTCACTAGAACTCTTAGTTGACTCAACATGAGGAGACGTGTTGGTCTATTTAGGATGGAACAAGGTTTATTTGGCTTCTAACTTTTCAAAGAGTGAGCATATGGAAGTGTTTTTATGTGAAATTTTCTATTTCACCTATTGGATCATTGACCATAGTGGGGGTATTAAACTGTCAACTTTGAGTAGTTGGTTATTAATATAATGGCACAGTGTGACTCACCTAGGGTTCACCTTCAACCCTTTACATTTTTAACAACCACATATTAGTGGGGTGTCATAAAAGAGATCAAGTTCATGATGAAGTACCACTGGTCCAGGATGGTTATTGGATGATGACAAGTTAGAATTGGTGGGGTAAAGTGGCCTTCCATTTTCATCTACCATCTGTCTACAGTATGTTTCTCCAGATAATACCTTGCATCCTTTTGGGAGTGGTGGAATATCATGTGCATTCGAACTTGATCTCAAATCAAGATCCCGCAAAAGGAAATGCACAATTATTCAAATACACATGAAAATACAACATAAATCCAAATATAAATAAATATGCACTTATCGGTGATGAGAATGAAGAACTTGAAATTTTAACAATATGGAATGAGCTAGAATTTGAAGAATCTACCATTTGATTTATTGCTCTTTTTCCCCTGTATTTGAGAGAAGAATACAATCAATACATGTGTTCAATCTTTAAAAATAAACTGGGAAACATGCTATGTTCTAGTTTCATATATCATAATTGGTGCACCAAAAAATTCATAAGGGCACCAGTGCATCATAAAACGATATGCACCAGTGCTCTATTTAAATAAGCGCACTGATAATAACATTCAAAAGCACCTCTGCAAAGGACAAACCTTCGTAAACTATTCATTACGAAAGTTCACACTTGTATTTTTTGTCTTTCTGTTTCTTCGGTGCGTTGATGTCAAGTAATCGCACCAATGCAAAATTGATTACTCAATGCATCGCTATTTCGAAAAAAATGTACAAATATAAATGTTGACTTTTATGATAGATTACATGGTTTGCTTCTATAAAAATAGTGCACCGGTGCGATATTTTCAAAGTTATGCACCAACAATCAGATTTAAAAAACAAACAAAAAAGATATGCATGTTTATCATCGACTAGTCGAAATATCAAATGAAAAAAGAGCGGGAATTTAATTTTAAGACAATGAGTTTATAAATAAAAGAAAATCATAATCCCTAAATATTTTTGCCAAAACTTTGAGGAGTGACTTATGCAAGAGAGGTTTAGAATGGAAGAGTTTGGAGAGAGATTTCTTTGAAGAGAAATTTTCTAAGGGATCACCGTGGACACATACAACTCTAAAGAGGAGACATTTCAAGTAATTTTTCCTTCAAAAGAATCAACAAATGGCATAAATTTTATATTACCTCTAAAGAAAATAGAGAATATAAGAGTTACCTTCAATAATATTGCAAACCCTTGTGTTCTTCTTCCTTTAGATTTATCTTCATCATTACAAACCCTAGGGTTCTACTTGCTTTCTTTTTGTTTTCTATTTCACAGTAATATTTGATTTTTAGCAATGTAAACTTCTTGGTTAACCCTTGTGTTCTTCTTCTTTTAGATTTATATTCATCATTGCAAACCCTAGGGTTCTTCATGTTTTCTTTTGTTTTCTATTTCACAATAAGATTTGATTTTCACTAATGTAAACTTCTTGGTTATATATATTAGTATATGGATCTTTTTTTCACTCTTGGATCGAGATCACAATGCATTTAAATTTGAAGATGACCTGTCTGGATTGTCCATGTCAATTTTTTTTTCGAAAACACTTATGCTGTTTTTAGTGCACATTTTACAGAAATGATGCATTGGTGCGTTTATATTTCTAAGATGCATCATTTAAATTTGTTTATTAAAAAATAAAAACTATTTATGATGTGTAATACACACCAGTTTATTTTTTCATATATTGCACATCTGTGTATAATTTCTGTAATGTGTGCACCGTTTGTCCCAAATACATTTTTACTTGAAATTATTTACTTTCTGTGTAATTGTTTTTGGTAATTTGTGTGTCTCATTATGCAGGGCGCTCATTGATAAAGATGGCCCATAAAAGATCACATAGCAAATATCACAACGATGGGAGTAAGGGAAACACATCCAACAAAAATAACATGGTAAGTTTTTTGTAATTTTAATATGAAAGCAATATATTGGAATTATTTGTATGTTTTAATGATGTGTATTGGTTTATGCGTGTCATGTAACGCAAAAAATTAAGGAAACGCTATAAGATTGTTCATAATTTGAGTGAAGAAGAGCAAAAAAACTTTAAGAAATTATTTCAAACTGAGGAATTATGTGGATTAACAGGTAATTAACATGAGTTTTTTTTTTGTACTTCTTAGTAACAATGCTTCACGAGAATAACTGTTATCATGTTTCAAATTTTGGATTTCAAATTTGTTGACTATTGTGCAGGAACAAAGAGTGAGGAAATAGGAAACCCAAAAAAGATAAAATTAAGAAGAATGCAAATGATGATGATTTTGTCATGAGTTCAACTGGAGTGGTGCTGGAAGTTAATGAGAGAGGGGGGAAGTTTTATAAAACATTGAGGGATATAGTGGGAAGAACATATAGACATAGTTTTCATTTACAGTACAAAAATCAATCCAACGACTCTAAGAATCAAGTTATAATTAAACTGCAGGAAGCATTTCCAAAGTAGTGGGCACTCAGACCAGTGAGACCTGCAATGGAAAAACACACAACAACAACAAAAATATATTTTAAAAGGTTTTATTGGTAAAAATGTTTTTCTCTAATATGTACATACTAGTCCAAAACATATTTTTCAATATTTTTGCTATGCTTATTTTCATATAAATAGTTATCATTTTTTCATTGTGCTTTTTCGTTTCTCAGGAAGATTGCTAAAATCCAAAGGAAGAATGATGTGATATCTGAAATATGTCAGTAGGGATGTCAAAAATATGTACCATGAGATGGTCAAAGAAATGAACATAACAACATTGCATGGGGAGCCATCCCAATAGCAACATGTGTTGCTGGTGTTTTCACACTAGCACGTGCCAAAAGGAACCTACTAAGGTTTAGAGAAACCAAAGTAGAGTTCAAAATGGAAAAAAAAGCATAAAAGAAATACAGAAATTAAAAGTTTACTAAGCATGTGCATGGAATAAATCGAAACTAACACTTTCAACAAACATGTAAAATAAAAGAATGGTTTTTATATTTGCATAAATGGGCTGTACATAGAACAAGAGGTACCTCCAAATAGTGATGGAAAGGGGCCCTTGCAGCCGTTTGAGGTAGAGTGCTCCTAGTTCTCTTGGCAGCCTAGTGCTCTCCAATCATATACCCATCACATGGTGCAAAATACCAGGTAAAAGGTGAAACTAGAATACTCAAGGGGATTTAGGGTTTCGGTATAAATTTTGGCAGAGTAATGGTAAGGGAATGTATGGAGAAAAGTTATAGAAATGGGGGACCTTCACATTTATTATATAGAAGAAATGGTTGGTGGTTTTTCCCTTGTTATTTGGGTAGAAAAACAATTAATGGTTTTCGGTGCCCATGGTATTTGTTGATCACTAGTATTTGGATAAGTATTGGGTTTTCCCTCTTTTAGGGGATTTCAAAATTTCCCTGCTTCTTTTGAATTTTTTGGGAATTTTTCTTTCTTTTGGGGAATTTCTCTTTTTTGGGGGATTTACTAACTTCCCTCTTTTTGTGGAAAAGGGGGGATATCCAAAATACTAATTGTGTGCCAATTTAATTTGCAAATTTGGGCTTTTTGGATACGTGAAGGTTAAAATGGTGGAAATGAAAGTGGTCATAATGTAGGGATATGGTGTGGCTAAGGGGATGAGCAAGGTGAATTTTTTTTTGGTGTTAACAACATGCATCAAACATATGTAATCATTATTTTATTTTTAATGTGCATAGAGTTTAATTATCGCATGAAATACTAATTTTCAATTGTTTTGTTGTAACAGAAACGAAAAGAAAATGGAACCCATTCAACGCATCATACGAGACGAGAAGGAAAAAAAGGTTGATCACAAAGTTTGTGAGTGCTTGTGGTTTGCTTCAAATTTCTTATTTTCTATGATGTTAATATCATTATTAATTTAAATCGTACATGCATTTTTTTTAATAGGTGCTAACATACCGTGAAAAGTCATCCGATCATTTGATTGACATTGGATTATGTAAGCATTGCCAATATATGTTGGGGTATGAAGGTTTAATTGAAAATTTTGTAAGTAGCTATATTGTTTTATAATGTCCCTTATTTTTTAATCAATGGAACAATAATAAAACTTTAATTATATCTATGATTTGTCATGGCATATGAAACTAACATAAAACAAAGTATGGAAAGGAGACAACATATGATTTATTGAAGACTAGCATGAGGAATGGTTTCGAAAATACGTGTGAATTTTATGGTTAACTCGTTGAAATGGTAAATTTTTCCATTTACGAAGTTCCATATATTATTTTATCTATAAATGTATATATAGTCATGACATTTTATTTGTATGCTTGTAGATGGAACATGAAAATATGGAATGAATAAATTCAATGAATAAAGCATTGCAAATAACTCAGGAAGAATATCCCTTGAAGATGATGAAAATATGGGGTGTGGAAGCAACCCGAGTGACTACAACACTTCAAGTGATGATTGATGATCAATACATTTGAATGTTGTTACTATGAATTGTATATTTTGGAATATTTATCTATGAAAAACAAACATTATTTGTAATGTGGACATATCACCCCAATTGGATGAGGATAAGTCAATAATTGTAACAATGTCAAAATGACATTTTGATTATCGGTGACCTTTACGTTGTCTCATATTTTGGATTCTTATTCGTATATACTAAAATGGTTTCCTCATATACTTGATTGTCTAATGTCACAAAATGTTACATTATTGATTAAATATATTAATGGTTTTTACATTGTGACTATGAACAAAGGTGTAACCAATACGTTTTTCGAAACACAATATTTAAAATATAAAAATAAATACTACTATAAATGTCACATACCCCAATTTTGTGAAAATAATGTAATTATTTTATCATAATTCTAAGACATTATGTTAAATTTAATGCTTAGTAGAAATTGATGACTCAACAGAGTCACAAGTAATGGAATGTAATTCTGAATATTTTATTATTAATAAATAAATTATGGAGACAACAGCATGGGAGAGCTGTTAAAAGAGGTTACTGGTCTAACTGGTGGATGGAACTAGGTGGAAAGGCAAAAGACAAGTGGCAGCATCCTCAAACACTTCCTAAGTTGCAGGTGGCAACTTCCCTATATTTTGGGGTCATGATTCCCCAAGAAAGTGGAATCTGAGCAGGTGGCTCATTAATGACAGTTAACCCAACTAAGACCTAGGCAATCTTTTAAATAGTACTCAATGAACTGAGCTGGGGGTGCAAGATAGTTCTGGAGGGAGAATACATTCAGGTGAATGTTATTCAGGAGTCCCATTGAGGAAGAGGGAAAAACAGTAAGGAAAATTGTTTGAGTGGGATGCTGCAGGAACTTGGTTCCAGTTTAGCTGTTTTGGTTGAGTGAATTGTTTTGCTGCACCTAGTTCCAGCCAGGGAGACCAGAACAAGCTCGGGGGTCCTGAGAAGTGCTGTCTGGGCACTCTCCAGGAATTGGTAGGGAGGAACAGTCTCCCATTGCTGTTGTTGTCTACAAGTTGACACAAGTTCTGCCACTTATTCCTGCTGTTTATTGAGTAAATATAAATGTAGATTATGACTATCTCCTCTATGTCTGAACAAGATTTATTTCTGTAAAAGTTAGCATCTCTGAATTTTTTTTTTTTTTTTGACAAAAACGAGTAGGTTTTATATTGATAAAACTATGGCTGAGCCATCCAAAAGATACATCTTAGAATTCTGTCTGAAAACCAAAATTCCTCATCACAAATAAGACCAGAACTGCTTCTTCTAAAGGAACAAGAGACGCACTAAGTCTGCAACGCATCTACTTCAGGCAAACAAACTTGCTGAAGTTCAAACAAATTATTTCAAAGATCCAGTTTGACTACGCGTCAACACTGGATGCCTGGAAAAAGGAGTCTTTTTCTTTTTTATTACTTTTGTCCATTCCATGGACTGATCTGGTTCGGCATCCAAGAGAGCTTCTTCTGCTAGATCAGCTCAACTTGGGCCTGTTGAAGACGTTGTGGGAATCGGGTTGTTCTGCTGGGTCACCCGGGGTTTTTTCTGGGTCTGTTCTGCTGGATCATCCGGGGTTTTTTCTGAATCGGGATCCTTTGAAATACTTTGGTGAGCTGGGATCGCCCCCTCCCACCAAGTTGGCTTCCGACGAGATTTGGCTAATTTCTTTTTTTTTTTTTTTTTTTCTGAATTTTTGCAGTTAGCAGCTATATGCCCTGTATCAAAACATACTCTGCATCTGAAATTTATATGTTCATAATCTAACTTCACAGTCCAAGATCTGTCTTTACCTTGAAGAATGATTTGAGCAGGGAATCCTTTGGTGAAGTCCATCTCAACGCAGATACGAGCAAAGGTTGTAAAAGCCGTTTTTGTTTCAGGACTTCTGCTGTGAAATTTCCCAAGAGCATTTCCAATGGATTGCAGGGATTCAGGTCCCCAAAAGTGGAGGGGAAGATTGGCGGACCCAAACTGGTGCTGAGGAGATGTCTGCAGTAGAGGCATCAAAGGAAGGAGACCAAGGCTGTAAGGACAGTCCAGATCTGCCCCAAAACCAGGGTCCAGATTTGCAGATCTAGTCCCTATCTTCAGGAGATCCAAAAATGACAACAAAGAACCCTCTAGCATAAGGGCAAATAAGAGCATTAGAGCTCAGAATAGGAGCCCAAGCAGACAAGACCCAAGAATGAAGATCTGCAAGCTTCGGCCAAAAACCATTGAACCTGCAAACCAAGGCGCGCTGAGAGTAGTGATCCGCATGCAAAACGACTTCCTGACTGACTGGAAGAACCAGATCCAGAGCTTCGACCACCAAAAAACCAGACGAACGGCCAGAAGACAGAGGGGAGCCTTGCTGGAGTGGGTTCGCGCTTCCAGCCGCAGCAGCATCAGAGGAGAGCGCTTCAACCTTCAACGAACCAGAGCATGTCTTCCGAGAAGGAGAACTCGCAGCCAGAGAACCCGAGGGGGCATCAAGAGCCTTACCCACAAGGAAGTCGGCAAAGGAAAGGGCCATGGAGTCGCAGGAGTAGAGCGGCCGAGCGGCCGAGGAGGAGGCCCGCGGCTAGGGTTTTTTCGTTCCCGTCCAAGCTAGAACGCGCCCTCGTTTTCTTGTTCAGGGTGTTCACTTTACTTTAAAGTTACCCTCTATTAGCATCTCTGAATTGTTAGTAGATAAAATCTGCAGAATTTTTATGTCTTAGAAAATTCCTAGTATTACTATTATCTTACAGTTCAAGTTTTTGTTTTACGCATGATATGCTTTGTTATTATTATAAGTTATAGAATGTTATTGAAATTTTACACTTGGTTATTACAATAGTTAAATAGATAAGTATAGACTAGTTATACAGTAGATATTTCCTGGATAATAAACTCGTTAAAACAATTATAGGAACATAAATATAGATAACCATATAACCACAATAAAGTCATTTTCATAGATAATTTAGCAGGCACAAACCCTAGCTAAGAAGTGTACAGGTCATTATCTGTCACCAGATTGGACGAACTAAATTATTTTAGTAAGTTTATTGTTTATTGACTGAACATGCGAAAGGCTAGCAGAATCCTATTTGACTCAACCTTGAACTAAAAACAACAGTATAGCAAAGCTTTTCACCTGTTTAATTATTTTTGAAAGAGTCCTAGCTAAAACAAACTGATTAGTTAACTAAACAAAAGAATCGTAACCATGGAATTCAATCAGAACCTATATTCCCAGTTTGACTATAACATGAAACCTTCGATAGAGCTTGAGCTAATTATTAACTTTTAATCAGAATCAAACAAAGACAGAACAACATTTATCTCAAGGTCGAGCTTAAAACAAGTAGTATTTTGTTTATCTCCTTAAACTTCCATTATTTTCCTTAGTCATAATCTTTATATTAGAACAGTATTTTAAGTTCACTATCGAGCTCAAATCCTTCATGTGAATGCACGGTATCAACAGAGTCATATCTTAACAATAGAATAAACATCTACTTCCAAAATCATATCTACAGATTTAACACCTGAACCAAACCACTGTTGTTATTTCGGAATCAAACCCTACCACTCTAGTTTATTAACAATAAGAAGTTTATTACAGTTGTTTAAACTTTGAACAGTAATACAATGACTATACCACAGCCATAGCTTCTTCCCACTAACCCTGGGTAAAAATCCCAAAGTAAATTAATAGTGTAATAACAGAACTCAGGTACGTAAACCTACAGATTGGTTTTATCTCTGAAAGTTCATCAATAACGAGATAACCTGGTTCGTATTTCTTAACACAAACAGAACTATTATACCACGGCCGTAGCCAGATTTCAGTTTAGTTAAATTTACAATTAAGAAGTCGAAATTTATGCCATTTACATTAACTTAAAACACACAGGAGACTTGTAACAGGTAGTATTATACAACCATGGAAACTCTTACAACGATTTCAACCCACAACCGAGTTCACAAACCTATAATACCAGTGTTTTTCTTATAGATTTACTTATTATAATACATAGCATCATTTTAAGGAAAACGTAGTCATTATACAAGACACATTATAGACAACACATTATTTAAGATATATATTTAAAAAAAAAAAAAAAACCTGGGAGTAACCCATAAATCCTTCAGAGAAATGCCATAACAAAACTTAAGACATCGAGGCCGTAACCCGACATACGACACAGGCTCATAAGCCTGGTTCACTTTAATATTTACAATACAATTCCTCTATATAAAAACCTAAGTATAGAACGGAGGCTACAATAGTTACAGCACTGACAAAGGTCGTAGAATTCGAACACACCACAGAATTGTGCTATCCAAAACCGACCCTAAGCACTCAACAACCAACAAGGAGGAAAAGCCATGGTAAAACCAGGCTTACCCGTTTTTAGTCAAGCCCCGAGGGTTGTGTCTTCCACACCTTTACGAATTCTTATCAACACCTGCAACAAAAGTATGACATCGGCTACCGAATTATGATTTTGTTAAACCCTTTGCTTTTAAACCGAAAACAAAACGATGGTATGTTAAAACCGCTTACCAACGAAACTCGAATAGGGTAGCAAAATTAGTAAGTATCCCATCAACCTTGAGCATAGATAAATAGGCCACTGACAGGAGCAACTGGTACATACTTTAATGGAAGCCGTGACAAGAAAAGAAAACAAGTGAACGATACCCTTATGCCGAGGCTAGGCCAGATAGGAAGGCAAGGCATAAACCCTAGGTATTTCCAACACACTCATAGATACTAACAGTCAATAATAAAGACTTCCAAACGATAACAGTAAGCAAAGGAACTGTAATAGCCTGAGAGCTGTAACAATAGCGCCATCACACAGCTCAGACCTGGAGAGGTTGCAGAGAATGACCCGAGCCCGAAGGCGAAGGAAATGACGAGGTAGGGTTAGGCCCATGCTTTATATCACTGAGTACTTGGCTCTCATGCAACCACGTAGCAGTTGAAATATTTGCATGAGAGTGGGTCGAGATTCTAAAGTTGATGTAAGAAGTTTCCAATGATTTGTTTCCAACAAAAATATAATGGGAATCAATATAACCATGGCAGATGTGATCGATTACATAAACCCGATATTCCATAAGGGTAGTAGCACTACGTTTAACTTGTCTTTTTAATCCATGGTGAAAACAATTTCCTCCGAATCATGTGTTGTAAACCTTACATTGCCCTACAACCATTGAATGTATGCATTTGTCAATAAACGTCTAATACTTCAATGAAAATTCCATCGTTTGCCATTTAAAAATATCATAGCTTGGGTAATAAATTTCACCGCATGATTTCCCATATGGAATTCCAAACCAAAAGTTCTTTTTGTCATTCTTTTAGCAATCAAGAACATCATGATAATACTTGGGAATCCAAACTACTATTATACAAGAACAAATGTGACTTTATATTCATTTAAAAGTATGAATTATAGATATCAATCAAATTCAGTTGCCAGCACTCTATCTATATATATGTAAAGGAGATGAACCTGCATCATAAAATTTTAAGGATAATGGCGTAACCTAGACTTTAAGTGGTTCACTTTGACTTATCACTCATATCCCTTAAACCTTAGCTTCATGAAAGCGACAATAGCTATTGCACCTCACTCAAGACTCTATTATAGAATAGTAGAACTAAGGTAGCAATTTACTTATACCTGCTAGTGCGCCTTATAACTGTTAGAAATAAGAAATGTAGATATTGGAAATTCCGGATCTTTTACTGTCAAAGTCACAAGGTCCAAACAAAGTCTAACTTTACAATGACGTGATAAGAGAAGACTTGTATCATATGCCACCTGTGCATTCAAGTTGTCAATTGAAACTATATTACAAGGCCATTAATTTGGCATCATACAGTATCAATAGATAAATAAAAGTGGTATGATTATCACAATCCAGTGACTTGATACAGGGTTAATAAGATATATTATTATTACAGCACAATAATAATACCATAGAAACAATACTACATAGTGATACCTAAGTTATTTTGATCAAGAGCAAATAGCTATCATATTCTCATATAAAGATATACAGTTCGATTCTCTAACAGTAAGATTTATGAGTATCACAGGAAGGGAGTTCTACCTTTACACATTGACAACCGACTAGCATGTTTAGACTTTCACTGACTGAGCTGGTGCAGTTAAATGCATTTTAACACTTTAAAGTTTCAATTGTCGCAACCGCACTTACCTGTAAATTTGTAAAGAGAAAGACAGTTTGATGCGTTAGCTCAAAAGCTAAGTAAGCCCAGTATGCTATGGCAACTCCCCCTTGAGGTTGCAAACAATAAAACAATCAGTAACGGAAAAGAGAAAACAATAATAACATTTAAGTACAACAAACAAATCATTCAGACACATTTAAAATCATGTAATTTAACAGATAGTTAAAGAACAACATTTAATAACATTTATTACTATTTAAATTTTTTTAAATTTTTCAAAAATTTATGGGTTTTGACATGTGGTATCAGAGCATGGTTCATACACTAGGCCTTAATATGGCTCCACTAGTTTCCACAGAACAGTGCCAATAAAAAGAAAAATTTATATATCTGTATAACGTTACTAACTTGTATTTTCTGTTTCATCAAACAGAGCAGAAAATTTTCCTTTTTCTGAATCTAATAGGCAGGTATGGAAAAGCTAGGAGAATATGCTGAGGAGGAATCTCCAAACATTGCGACAAGACAAATGTCGAGAGAACCTGTGACAGAGGAGGTAATTACTCACTCCTCGGAACTGATGCAGACTATAAAAGGTTTAAAGACAGAGATAGAAACAGTCAAGAAGGATAATGAAAGGATTCTGAAAACTCAAGAGCAGCTAAATCAGCTATTGATAGAAAAATTTCAGACAGAAGGAAGGAGCAAACAAGCTGACTCAGAAGAAGCTAGTCATCAAAGAGGGTCTAAAAGGATGAAACCAGCTAAATCTGACAGCAGTTCATCATCTGAAGAAAGAGGGGAACAACACAGCTTTCGCACTACTAGTGATAGCAGTGAAGCTGAGCTGCACAACAGAAGGAAAAAGTACAGGCCTTATGAAGAGATTTTCGGGGAGTTTAAGAAAATAAAACCCCCAACTTTCAATGGAGAATCTGAGACAGGCGAAGAGGCAGAATCCTGGTTATCCGGGATGAGAAAATATTTCCAGATTTATAACTATTCAAATCAGCTGAAGGCACGAATGGCCATCTACAACCTTTCTGGAAAGGCGGACATATGGTGGCAAGACCTGAAAAAGGTCAAGGGGATTAAAGAAAAAGAAGTCAATTGGAGTACTTTTAAAAGGTACTTCAAAAAGAAATTTCTGTCCGAACAGTATTATGAGGAGAGGGCCAAGGAATTTTATGAATTAAAGCTAGGATCTATGACGATGAAGGACTTAAACAGTAAGTTCTTAAGTCTGTTAAGGTATGTGCCGTATTTTGTCGAAGAGAAACAAAAAATACAGCGGTTTCTTAGCTGTCTGCCTTGTCATATCAAGGACATAATTGAATATGATAAACCCAAAACGCTGGAAGAGGCTATGCGGAAGGCTAATTTCTGTTATGAATAGAATAAAAAGAAAGAAGGGATAGCTAGCTGGAAAGCTAAAAAGAACAGCAATCAGCCTGAGTACAGGAAAAAGGAGTTTGTACCCCAGAAAAGCTTCAAAAATAACAAGAACAGAACCATGTTTAGTGGTAAAAACTTCCAGGGGAGCAAAAATGGAGTTACTAATAATTCCAGTAACTTCAAGGGAAGCAAGGAGGTTCCTAACAATCACGGAAATTACACTAAGAATTTTGAACAGAAGGAGCCTGTTAAGTGCTGGGAGTGTAATGGCCCACATTATGCATCAGTTTGCCCAAATCGAAAGAAACAAATCAGCAATATTCATACTATTCAAGATGAAATGACTGTTGGAGACTTTGCAGGGACTATGCCCCGAATCAATGCAGCGTTGGAAAAACGCCAAGCTGACTATCAAACTTCCATGGTGGAAGTAGGAGGTATGATTAACAAAACCCCTGTAACTATTTTAATAGATCCAGGTGCCAGTCTTAGTTATATTTCACCCCAGCTAGTAGAAAAATGTAATCTAACTGTTGAAAGGTTTGATAATTCTTGGTCTGTACAACTAGCTACTGGGGCAAAAAGGAAAGTAAACTGTTATGTTAAAGAATGTACTTTAGATATGAATGATTTTCAAAATACCGTTCAATTAAATATTCTGCCACTTGGCTCGTATGACATGCTTATTGGTATGGACTGGTTAGAACAACATAAGGTAGTTTTAAACTGTTTTGACAAAACTTTTAGATGTGTAAACAATAATGGATAGCCTGTAACTGTTAGGGGTATTCCTAGGAAAACAGTAGTCAGGTAGATTTCTGCTTTACAACTTAAAAAGGCAGTCAGAAAAGGGTGTAAAGCCTATGCTGTAACTATTACAGATGAGACAGATAAGTCTGAAGGCAACAAGATAACAGTAGAGGATATCCCTGTAGTAAATGAATTCATTGATGTTTTCCCGGAGGAAATCCCAGGATTGCCTCCCAAAAGAGAACTGGACTTTACAATTGAACTTGTACCAGGTGCTGTACCCAGTTCAAAAGCTCTGTATCGTATGAATATTTTGGATCTTAATGAATTGAAAACTCAGTTAAAGGAGTTAATAGATAAGAATTACATTCGACCCAGTGTGTCCCCTTGGGGAGCACCAGTAATTTTTGTTAAAAGAAGGACGGAACTATGGAGCTACGGTGTTCTCTAAGATAGACCTGAGATCGGGTTATCATCAAGTGAGGATTAAAGAAGAGGATATATTTAAGACAGCTTTCAGAACAAGATATGGACATTACGAATTTGTCGTAATGCCATTCGGACTTACTAATGCACCAGCCGTCTTTATGTGCCTGATGAATAACATAATGCACAAGTACTTAGATAAATTTGTTGTCGTATTCATCGATGACATTTTAGTTTATTCTAAGAATGAAGAGGAGCATCAAGAACATTTACGGATAGTCTTACAAGAACTACGAGAGCAGCAGCTCTTTGCGAAGTTCAGTAAATGTGACTTCTTTAAAGATGAAATCCAGTACTTAGGACATGTAGTCACCAAGGAAGGGATTTCAGTTGATCCTGAAAAGATCCGGGCAATTGAAGAGTGGCCGGTACCAAAAGACGTAACAGATGTTAGATCCTTCATGGGAATTACTGGTTATTACTGAAGATTCATTGAAGGCTTTTCAAAAATAGCCAACCCAATCACTTCCTTGCAAAAGAAAGGCAAGAAGTTTGATTGGAACTTGAAGTGTGAGGAAAGTTTTAAGAAGTTAAAAACTTTATTAACAACTGCGCCTATTCTAAGAATAGCAGATCCTAATAAGGATTTTGTAGTCTGCACCGACGCTTGTAATGATGGTCTAAGTAGAGTGTTGACTCAGGATGGACATGTCATTGCCTATGAGTCTAGGAAGCTGAAAATTCATGAAAAGAATTATGCCACTTATGACTTAGAATTAACTGTTGTTATTCATGCATTAAAGATGTGGCGACACCATTTAATAGGCATAAAGTTTACTTTAATGACTGATAATAAGGGTCTGAAATACCTTTTAGACCAGCCTAACTTAAATGCAAGACAAGCCAGGTGGTTGGCCTTCTTAAGTGAATATGATTTCGAAATTCAACACATAAAAGGAAAGGAAAATAAAGTGGCTGATGCTTTGAGCAGAAATGCAAAGCTGAATTTTGTATCAGCTAGCAGCACTTATACCTCTGATTTGAATGAATAGTTGGCTGAAGGGATACAATCAGATGAAAATTATCAGCATTTACAAGCTACAACTAAAGAAGCACCTACAGAAAGTTTGATAAAGGGTTATAGTCTAAATGAAGATGGGTTTTTATTGTTTAAAGACAGGCTGTATATTCCGAATGCACCTAAAGTTAAACTGTTAATTCTGGATGAGGATCATAAAACCCCTTATTCAGGACATCCAGGATACCAAAAAACTGTCACTATATTGAGAAAAGATTATTTTTGGCCTAATATGAAATCTGAAATAGCTGAGTATATAGCTAGATGTTTAGACTGTCAACAGGTAAAAACGGAACACCAACATCCAGCTGGGTTACTGCAACCTTTGCCTATTCCTAGTTGGAAATGGGAGATAATTAGTTTAGATTTCATTACGGGATTACCCAAAAATCAGCATCAGAATGATTCAATTATGGTGGTAGTAGATAAATTGAGTAAATCAGCACATTTTATTCCTGTTAAAACCACTTACAAGGCTGCAAACATAGCTGATATTTTTTTTTAAAACAGATTTTTCGGTTACATGGTGTCCCAAAAATTATTATTTCAGACAGGGATCCTAAATTCACTGGGAATTTTTGGAAATCCTTGTTTAAAGGATTAAATACCACATTGAATTTCAACACTTCCTTCCATCCTCAGACGGACGAATAAACTGAAAGAGTTAATCAGGTACTGAAAGATCTACTAAGAATGTATGTTAAAGATCAACCAGGTAAGTGGGAGGATTATTTACATTTAGCAGAATTTGCATACAATAACAGCTATCAATCATCAGCTAAGTTTAGTCCTTTTGAAATTCTGTATGGACGTAAATGTAACACTCCTATCTCTTGGAGTAATCCAGTAGATAGATTAGTGTTAGGACCTGACTTATTAAAAGAGATGGAACAGATTGTGAAACAAGTGCAGGTAAATTTGAAGATTGCCCAGGATCGGCAAAAGAGTCAAGCAGATTTGAAAAGAACTCCTAAAGAGTTCCAGGTAGGTGAACATGTGTTCATCAAGGTAAGGCCAAAGAAGAGCTCCCTAAGACTGGGGAGTTGTGCAAAATTAGCGCCACGTTACTGTGGTTCGTTTGAAATTTTATCTAGAATTGGTCAAGTTGCTTATCAGCTAGCATTACCACCTAATTTAAAAGTACACAATGTTTTTCATATTTCTGTTCTGAAAAAGTATGTTCATGATGCTACTCATGTTATTGATTGGAACATTGTACAGGTAGAACCAGAAGGGGAAGTTCTGGTGGAACCGGATTGTATCCTCGGGAGGAGGGAAATTACTCTGCGGAACTGCACAATTGGACAGCTGAAGGTGCAATGGAAGCACCTTAGTCCTGAAGAAGCTACCTGGGAACTGGAAAGTAAGATGCGGGAAGCATACCCAAATCTATTCCAGCAGGTGGCTGAGGATGAGGAATAAGTAACATCGAGGACGATGTTACATTTTAAGGGGGTGTGTATGTCACATACCCCAATTTTGTGAAAATAATGTAATTATTTTATCATAATTCTAAGACATTATGTTAAATTTAATGCTTAGTAGAAATTGATGACTCAACAGAGTCATAAGTAATGGAATGTAATTTTGAATATTTTATTATTAATAAATAAATTATGGAGACAACAGCATGGGAGAGCTGTTAAAAGAGGTTACTGGTCTAACTGGTGGATGGAACTAGGTGGAAAGGAAAAAGACAAGTGGTAGCATCCTCAAACACTTCCTAAGTTGCAGGTGGCAACTTCCCTATATTTTGGGGTCATGATTCCCCAAGAAAGTGGAATATGAGCAGGTGGCTCATTAATGACAGTTAACCCAACTAAGACCTAGGCAATCTTTTAAATAGTACTCAATGAACTGAGCTGGGGGTGCAAGATAGTTCTGGAGGGAGAATACATTTAGGTGAATGTTATTCAGGAGTCCCATTGAGGAAGAGGGAAAAATAGTAAGGAAAATTGTTTGAGTGGGATGCTGCAGGAACTTGGTTCCAGTTTAGCTGTTTTGGCTGAGTGAATTGTTTTGCTGCACCTAGTTCCATCCAGGGAGACCAGAACAAGCTCAGGGGTCCTGAGAAGTGCTGTCTGGGCACTCTCCAGGAATTGGTAGGGAGGAACAGTCTCCCATTGCTGTTGTTGTCTACAAGTTGACATAGGTTCTGCCACTTATTCCTGCTGTTTATTGAGTAAATATAAATGTAGATTATGACTATCTCCTTTATGTCTGAACAGGATTTATTTCTGTAAAAGTTAGCATCTCTGAATTGTTAGTAGATAAAATCTGCAGAATTTTTATGTCTTAGAAAATTCCTAGTATTACTATTATCTTACAGTTCAAGTTTTTGTTTTACGCATGATATGCTTTGTTATTATTATAAGTTATAGAATGTTATTGAAATTTTACACTTGGTTATTACAATAGTTAAATAGATAAGTATAGACTAGTTATACAGTAGATATTTCCTGGATAATAAACTCGTTAAAACAATTATAGGAACATAAATATAGATAACCATATAACCACAGTAAAGTCATTTTCATAGATAATTTAGCAGGCACAAACCCTAGCTAAGAAGTGTACAGGTCATTATCTGTCACCAGATTGGACGAACTAAATTATTTTAGTAAGTTTATTGTTTATTGACTGAACATGCGAAAGGCTAGCAGAATCCTATTTGACTCAACCTTGAACTAAAAACAACAGTATAGCAAAGTTTTTCACTTGTTTAATTATTTTTGACAGAGTCCTAGCTAAAAAAAACTGATTAGTTAACTAAACAAAAGAATCGTAACCATGGAATTCAATCAGAACCTATATTCCCAGTTTGACTATAACATGAAACCTTTGATAGAGCTTGAGCTAATTATTAACTTTTAATCAGAATCAAACAAAGATAGAACAACATTTATCTCGAGGCCGAGCTTAAAACAAGTAGTATTTTGTTTATCTCCTTAAACTTCCATTATTTTCCTTAGTCATAATCTTTATATCAGAATAGTATTTTAAGTTCACTATCGAGCTCAAATCCTTCATGTGAATGCACGGTATCAACAGAGTCATATCTTAACAATAGAATAAACATCTACTTCCAAAATCATATCTACAGATTTAACACCTGAACCAAACCACTGTTGTTATTTCAGAATCAAACCCTACCACTCTAGTTTATTAACAATAAGAAGTTTATTACAGTTGTTTAAACTTTGAACAGTAATACAATGACTATACCACAGCCATAGCTTCTTCCCACTAACCCTGGGTAAAAATCCCAAAGTAAATTAATAGTGTAATAACAGAACTCAGGTATGTAAACCTACAGATTGGTTTTATCTCTGAAAGTTCATCAATAACGAGATAACCTGGTTCGTATTTCTTAACACAAACATAACTATTATACCACGGCTGTAGCCAGATTTCAGTTTAGTTAAATTTACAATTAAGAAGTCGAAATTTATGCCATTTACATTAACTTAAAACACACAGGAGACTTGTAACAGGTAGTATTATACAACCATGGAAACTCTTACAACGATTTCAACCCACAGCCGAGTTCACAAACCTATAATACCAGTGTTTTTCTTATAGATTTACTTATTATAATACATAGCATCATTTTAAGGAAAACGCAGTCATTATACAGGACACATTACATACAACACATTATTTAAGATATATATTTAAAAAAAAAAAAAACCTGGGAGTAACCCATAAATCCTTCAGAGAAATGCCATAACAAAACTTAAGACATCGAGGCCGTAACCCCACATACGACACAGGCTCATAAGCCTGGTTCACTTTAATATTTACAATACAATTCCTCTATATAAAAAACTAAGTATAGAACGGAGGCTACAATAGTTACAGCACTGATAAAGGCCGTAGAATTCGAACACACCACAGAATTGTGCTATCCAAAACCGACCCTAAGCACTCAACAACCAGCAAGGAGGAAAAGCCATGGTAAAACCAGGCTTACCCGTTTTTAGTCAAGCGCCGAGGGTTGTGTCTTCCACACCTTTACGAATTCTTATCAACACCTGCAACAAAAGTATGACATCATCTACAGACTTATGATTTTGTTAAACCCTTTGCTTTTAAACCGAAAACAAAACGATGGTATGTTAAAACTGCTTACCAACGAAACTCGAATAGGGTAGCCAGCTTAGTAAGTATCCCATCAACCTTGAGCAGAGATAAATGGGCCACTGACAGGAGCAACTGGTACATACTTTAATGGAAGCCGTGACAAGAAAAGAAAACAAGTGAACGATACCCTTATGCCAGGGCTAGGCCAGATAGGAAGGCAAGGCATAAACCCTAGGTATTTCCAACACACTCACAGATACTAACAGTCAATAATAAAGACTTCCAAACGATAACAGTAAGCAAAGGAACTGTAATAGCCTGAGAGCTGTAACAATAGCGCCATCACACAGCTCAGACCTAGAGAGGTTGCAGAGAATGACCCGAGCTCGAAGGCGAAGGAAATGACGAGGTAGGGTTAGGCCCATGCTTTATATCGCCGAGTACTTGGTTCTCATGCAACCACGTAGCAGTTGAAATATTTGCATGAGAGTGGGTCGAGATTCTAAAGTTGATGTAAGAAGTTTCCAATGATTTGTTTCCAACAAAAATATAATGGGAATCAATATAACCATGGCAGATGTGATCGATTACATAAACCCGATATTCCATAAGGGTAGTAGCACTACGTTTAACTTGTCTTTTTAATCCATGGTGAAAACAATTTCCTCCGAATCATGGGTTGTAAACCTTACATTTCCCTACAACCATTGAATATATGCATTTGTCAATAAACGTCTAAGACTTCAATGAAAATTCCATCGTTTGCCATTTAAAAATATCATAGCTTGGGTAATAAATTTCACCACATGATTTCCCATATGGAATTCCAAACCAAAAGTTCTTTTTGTCATTCTTTTAGCAATCAAGAACATCATGATAATACTTGGGAATCCAGACTACTATTATACAAGAACAAATGTGACTTTATATTCATTTAAAACTATGAATTATAGATATCAATCAAATTCAGTTGCCAACACTCTATCTATATAAATGTAAAGGAGATGAACCTGCATCATAAATTTTTAAGGATAATGGCGTAACCTAGACTTTAAGTGGTTCACTTTGACTTATCACTCATATCCCTTAAACCCTAGCTTCATGAAAGCGACAATAGCTATTGCACCTCACTCAAGACTCTATTATAGAATAGTAGAACTAGGGTAGCAATTTACTTATACCTGCTAGTGCGCCTTATAACTGTTAGAAATAAGAAATGTAGATATTGGAAATTCCGGATCTTTTACTGTCAAAGTCACAAGGTCCAAACAAAGTCTAACTTTACAATGACGTGATAAGAGAAGACTTGTATCATATGCCACCTGTGCATTCAAGCTGTCAATCGAAACTATATTACAAGGCCATTAATTTGGCATCATATAGTATCAACAGATAAATAAAAGTGGTATGATTATCACAATCCAGTGACTTGATACAGGGTTAATAAGAGATATTATTATTACAGCACAATAATAATACCATAGAAACAATACTACATAGTGATACCTAAGTTATTTTGATCAAGAGCAAACAGCTATCATATTCTCATATAAAGTTCGATTCTCTAACAGTAAGATTTATGAGTATCACAGGAAGGGAGTTCTACCTTTACACATTGACAACCGACTAGCATGTTTAGACTTTCACTGACTGAGCTGGTGCAGTTAAATGAATTTTAACACTTTAAAGTTTCAATTGTCGCAACCGCACTTACCTGTAAATCTGTAAAGAGAAAGACAGTTTGATGCGTTAGCTCGAAAGCTAAGTAAGCCCAGTATGCTATGGCAACTCCCCCTTGAGGTTGCAAACAATAAAACAATCAGTAACGGAAAAGAGAAAACAATAATAACATTTAAGTACAACAAACAAATCATTCAGACACATTTAAAATCATGTAATTTAATAGATAGTTAAAGGACAGCATTTAATAACATTTATTACTATTTAAAAATTTTAAATTTTTCGAAAATTTATGGGTTTTGACAATAAAAACAGTGTTTTCTCAAATAATTAATTGAAAATTTGTAAAAAGGAAAAAGAAAAAAACTATATTTACATAGCAGTAGCATGGAAAAATTCACCACAACACCATACACAATATATAAAAACAATTTAAACTATATTTGCATATCCAGTTAATGGAAAAATTCACCACGACACAATAAAAAATCTATTTAAATTCACCACGATAGTAGAAAAAATCTATTTAAATTCACCACGTCAGCATACAAAATCTATTTATTTCAACTAACTATTGCATTTTATTCATTTCCACGAACCTATTAAATTTAGCCATTTATGCTCTTTCACATAATAATCGTACCGATGCTCTTTACATATAATATGCAACATTGCTCATTGTTATAATATAAACACTAGTGCTTATTTATATAATAAACACATCGGTGTGTATTGATAAATTAAATGCATCGGTTATAAAAGTGCACAATGTACATCTGCACCGACCCGTTTACATATACAAACACACCGGTTCTTTAATAAAATACGTGTAGAATTGGTGTGGTAAGGACTTCGCACCGGTGCTTTAATCAAATATATGTAGCATCGGTGTGGTAAGTACATCGCATTGGTGCTATATAAATGCATTATATGCACCGATGTGTGTGCATTAAAACATACCAACTGGTGCGATGTAAATGAATGTATGCACTAGTACTGTCACTATTGTGTATAAGTACCAATGAGTTTTATTTATAATATACGCACCGGTGAGTTTAAGTTATTTGTATGCACTAGTGCATGTTATAGAAATATAAAGCGTGTTGACATAGTTATGTCAACAAGGGTTCACTTTGCACTTTCGTCAACAAACACCAACCAAACTCCCTTAAACACCGGCCCAGAAAGGTTTTACCCTTTCCAGCAACACCCGCGAAGCGAGTGAAGTCTCACCCGATATGGTTAAGGGGGCTGCAGGAACCAAGTTTCCGTAGTGGGGAAAGGACATGCAACTACTTCGCAACATAAACCAGAGATTCACCCTTCACATACATTCATACATTCATCATTCGCACATTAACCATGTATTCACCATTCGCATATTCAATACATAATGCACATTCACATTAACAGGGAAATACTAGAGATCGCATCAATGAAACCTTACAGAAAAGACAACAGACATCATAACACAACATCCATTATTCGACATAAACAGAGACAAAAAGATGGATCCAAACATCTTCATGCATTAACTCATCAAAACCTGCGGTATAACCCTCGCAGAAACAATTCAGAACATCTTATAGCGGATCCTTACAAAACTACGAAAACATAGAAAATTACAATCGAACCGCACAATCACAATGATAATGATTCTAGGATGCCCTTAGGATTACATTCATATTCTTATTTATAGCCAACTATGGTGGTTACAAAATGGTCCAAATGACCCTTTTTAACAACCTAATCTAATCTTGTGCTTCCTCATTCTCCGTGAATGATCCTTTCTTTCATGGATGGTCCTTCTTCGTAGTTGTCGGCCTCCACACTTCATGTGGACTAATCCCATGCCAACAAAGCGATAAATAAAAAAAAATATGCTAAAACCTCTGGCTACCTAGTTTTTTTTAGTTATAGTGAATATCAATTATAACTTCCACTACCAAAACTGGATGTTGTAGTGGAGATTTTTTGGACATTTTTTGCTAATATTGTAACACTAAAAGCATCCACTATGACCTCCACTAGAAGGTGTTTTCCTTGTAGTGTGATAATACAATATCCCACAACTAAGAAATTTCATTTACTCGTAACAATTGTAGATTTTCAATTGATTACAAGGTATTTTTAAAAGTTGGGCATTGATGGCATCCTTTGGTGGTGTAGATCATATCATGAAATGATGTATATCCTATGGGAATCTCATCATGGAGTTGCATGTGGCCGACATATTGGTGGAAATGTAGCAACGCACAAGATTCTATAAACCGGCATATGGTGTCCTATAGTTTTAAAGGAATCCAAGGAGTATGCGAGCACCTGGTATGTTATCCAACATGTACATAAACCATCCAAGAGGGATGAGTTGCCCTTGAATTCTATAAGGGACTTCAACATTTTGAGATTTTTTCTTTTTCTTTTAATGGGCCTATCAACCCCCATGCTTATCCTTCAAAGGCCAGGTAAATAATGACCATAACTGATTGTCTTACCAAATGTGCAGAGGCAAACTCTATGACAGATTGCTCTATTGATACCATAGCTTGGTTCATCTTTGAAAACATTATCACTCGGTTGCCCTCAAAGTGTCTAATCAATGAGACATGGAAATTTTTTTTGAGTACTACTATAGCAACCCTTATGAGGGGATTCATGATTTGACACCATGAAAACAACCCCTATCATCCGCAAGCAAACATGACAATGGAAGCCTTTAATAAAATTTGAAAACATGTGTGCATGGCTAAAGTATGTTATGCTAATCGAAATAATTGGGATGAAATGAGTCTAACAGTTTTATGGGCTTATAAGACAACTACCAAGAAGTTGCATAAACAAACCCCCTTTTAGTTGGTGTATGGGTGCAAGATTGTAATCCCTACAGAGTCTTTTTGTTCCTAGCCTCTTTATTGCGCAAGCTACACATAAGTCTAAAGAATAATCGGTTGCGAAAAAACTATCTAAGCTTACAAATTTAGAAGAATCCAAGTTCTTTACTAATTTTAATCAATATGTGGAGAAAGAAAGGAAAAAGGCATGGTAGGATTGACATATAAAGAGCAAATATCCTAGCCATTTTTGTTCAAAATCCTATTGGAGTTATTGGAATTATAGATATAGGTTGTAAAATTGCATGGTCTGGGTGCAACAAGGGTATTCAAGGGCATTTCATCTATTTTTGCAATAAAAAAATGGAATTTGAATAATGAAAAATTAGGAACTGGACAAAGATTACATCACCGGATTCATTAATGATTACCGAAAAATTCAAAATCATGCATTGTTTATACTACTTTAATCCAAATATATTGAATTTATATAACTCAATGGCTCTAAAAAAATCATAATGAGCTACCGGTTACAAAGGGTTGGAGGGCTCTTCACAGTTCTCTTAGATAAATTTTAATAGTGTTGAATAAATATCGTTTAAAAGTTATGGAATTTAGAGATGGGTTGTACGACGTATATTGATAAGTGGCATTATGGTGTAAGTGCTCCTACTTGAATTTTACTATTTTTGACAATAGTTATCATTTGGTCATATAACGAGGAATTATTATGAAAAATGATTACTTTGTTAAGAGAGAAGAACAAACTCTTGGAAAAATTATTGAAATTATCATTTAGCTAAAATACCAATTGAAAATAAAAAAATAAAAAACTTCAATTATTTATCCATTATCTAAATTTCAATGTCACCTACCCAATTTCTGAAAATATTATTTTATTGGCAAAATACTTTATGTTAAATTTTAATTACAAAGTTTTGTAATTATGACCAAGTTTGGTCAAGGATGAATGTAATTACTGAATTATTATTATTTAATAAATTAAAGTAGGAGACAAACACCCAAGGGAACTGTTAAATGAGTGTTCACTGACCCATTAGGAGGAATGGAAGCTGTTAGAAGGCATGGGACAGATGGCAACAATTGCACTTCACCACTAGCTGTTGGTTATGGGACAACTACCCCTACAAATGTGGCATTATCCCCCAGGTGGAGGGAGTGAGTAGGAAGCTCTTTTAATGACCAGTTAACAACTTAAAAGGCTTAGGCAGCCTACATAAGGCAAATTCGAATTGAGCAGGCAGCTCTTACACAATATTTTCTGCAGAAATATTCCTCATGTGCATCAGGTGATGACTGAGAGATTCGAATAGGGAGGCTATGTGAGTGCATTGTAAGTCTGCAAATTAATCTGAGAAGGAGAACCAGAGGTGCTGGTGTAGGTCCCTTTGGCTGCTAATTCTTAAAGACTGAATAACTATTGCTACTGCAAGTGGAGAGCCTAAGCTTCTAAGTTTCTTCCTCTTGGTGGTTCAGTGAACAGGCTCGGGGGTCATAAGGCAAGTAACTTGGTTGTCTTCATGAATTGGTTGGGTGGAACAGGCTCCTTGGGTTGTTTGTTTCCCTACAGATTAACCATGTTTTGCTGTTTCCTATTTTGTTTACAATTTAATAATTCTGTTTAGTGAAATCATCAAACTCTGTTTTGTAAGTGTATTTATTTCTGATTTTTTTTTAAGTCTGAATGATAAGCCTTGTTAAAAATCTGATTAGAAAATCAACTCTATATTTTTCCACATGCTGTTATTTGCATCGTACTCTAGTACAGAGAAGCAAATTAAATAATAGATGAGAGATAGGAAGATTGCCATTTGATTGGATAAATAATTATAGTAAGTGATTTGTTTGCCATTCTGACCTATATCTAAACAGAGTAAGAATTTACTGTATAAGCATAGACAGTGTTATAGGCTTCTTTTGTTATCTCATAAAATATAAATCTAGTTTAATTTCTGCACAGTCATGTATTTTCCTCCCATTTCTATTCAATCAAGATAGCAAACAAATGCAATTAAAATCATACATATCATGTTTTCCAAGTAATAGTATTTTCCAAGGATTTTAACAGCTGCTAGAATTGATAAATATATAGTTTTCTTATCTTTACGCATACTGTATTTCTTCACTAATTTCCTATTTGATTTCATGTATTAATTATTTATTTAAGTAGTATCAGAACCTAATACACTGCAAACCCTAACTCTGTATACAAGCATCATCTTTTCTATCTCAAAGAAAAACCGTGGATATTATTCAAAGCATGATAACATTATGACTTATTAAACCCTAGTTATTATTTTCCAGAACCATATTATCTTATTTATATAGTAAGTTACCATCTAAGAATCATCTAACAACTAGCTATAGATACAATTTACATATTCATGTTTAAATATTTAGCTTATAACCCTAGCATCTAAACAAACATCTTTTGATCAACATCATTTGAAGTTTACCACTTTAGCATAGTCTATGCTGCATCGAAACTAGAAAGACAAACGAGAACTAGTCTCAGTTCGCCGGTTTGACTCCCAAATCTTTTCCTCAAATAATAATAATAAAAAACCATCTTTTAAATCCTGCATTTTATCTTTTCATTCCAAAAAAACCCTATGCTTAAACTTTCAAGTCTAAGGTCGCGAGTGCCTCTTTTACCAGACCAAGTTTCGAATCACTTTATTCATAGCAAAACAATAATATCATATGCATTAAAAAAATTCAGCGAATATTGTAACAAAACCAACTTTATTACCATTTATCACTTCAAACGGAGGTATGCACAATTTGTTTAAACATTAAGTTTTTTCCAGATACTCCAAAGAACCAGTTACAACAAAGGCTGGAAGCCTAGAAAACTCAGTCTAAACATTCTTTCTTCCCACGGCTTAAAAATAAAACTAATAACTTTTTACATCAGAGAAGAACAACATCATCTTCCAACGAGTCTAGGGTTTAAGAATGAACCCAAGACTTACCAGGACACTGAAGTCCTCGGTATTTATCCTTTGTAGTAACTGTAACTGAGAAGACTACAAAACTCTACAAGTGATACACAAAAACTCATATTAGAATCGTATGATATAATAAACCAGAAATACACATTTTAAATCATGGTCAACAACGTCGAGTCCTTACCTTTTTTTTATTTTATCATTGATTTGCTGGATAAACCATTGGAAGGCCGAAGTCCCAATTTCCATACATAGCAAGGTTCATATTAGTTTCATTAAAAGGCACCAAAGTGTGGGATTAGACCCTGAAGCAACCGTTTCGAAAACTACTGAACAATCACTTCGAACTCCTGGATGCTAGGTTCAGTATTACCATCACAACGAGCACCGAGGTCATGGTTTCGAACCCTGCCCAACATTGAGTTTACCAAGTTTAAAACAAGCCTGGAGGTCGTATTTTCAAAACCCTGCACTAACACTCCAAACCCTGAGATCTCGTAGCCAGTCGGCCTCACTCCCAAATGCTAAACCAACAAAATGAATACTAGGGTTTTGGATAGGAGAAGGTTAACACTACTACAAGCATTGTAACACAGTATCCAAGAGAATTTTTTCACGTGCCCGAGCTAGGTAGGATGCCACCGAGCAATCCACCGAAAATGCAGTAAATGTTCAATAAATGCGTATTGCTATCCAGCCTATACACTTCAATCAATGAGTACCATATTCATTACTTATGATCGTAATTCCATATCAGTGCATTGATATTTTTACTATCATTTCGATTATTGCAATATTAGTTTCGATACATTTCAATCATGGTTAGAAACATAATATAGATTATGTATATAGGTTTTGGTTATGTTCTTGATCCTAACTATAACAAACAAAATATCATTTCAATATATGTAATGTAATTTTTGGGTGGATTTAATACCTATGTTGTTATATAGAATATGTCTATTACTTATCATTGTAAACCTAGCTCTACATAATACTTTTGGAATAGTTTTATGTTGGAATAAATATAGGTAGATTTATTGATTTTATAGTATGAGAGTTATTATTTGATGATAATGCTAGCATTGTTGATACAACCTAAGAACCATAGCATCATGGTTTGAGAACTTAAAATTATAACATCAAGTGATACTAGTCATAGTGTTGTTTAGTTCTTGTATACAGTCGTTGAATATTACACTTTGCAAATCTGATCATATTGTAAATATTGATTTTATTCTAGTCCTTATGTGTAATTATCAAATGCAGATTGGTGACGCTAGCACTTACGATAAATCTGAATTACAGTAGGATTGCATTTGTTTATACATATATCATTATATCAAGTGATCACGATAATCTATGGAAGTCTTAGTAAATCTGATCACTATACATTACGTTCCATACAGAAGTCCCATTAAAAGTAAGGATCTTACCTGAAACATTTCTTTAATTAAAACTATTGCTATTTAGTTAAATGCTGGGAAATCTTCAAATAACTTCAAAGACTGGAAATACGTTTACCTGTAACCTGCGTCAAGATAACTGACTTTAGCCTTGTAGCTAAGTAAGCCCCGGGTGTCATATGACCCCTTCATCATCAGAAGAAGACATGTTTAGTTAAGTGCAAAATAATCAAACATCAAGTAGTAATTATTAACAAAACTTTGTTAAAACAGCAGTAAGATATTTTAGTATTGTTAAATTAAACAAATAGTTAATTATTTCCGCATAATTAACATCATATTTATTGATATTATCAAATTTTTTATTTTTACGATTTTTTGGGATGTTACATTCAATTACCTCTTAGCTTCCAATCCTTACCATGAGGAACTTGACATATATTGATGATGTGGCATCATTTTGTGAAATCCTTTTCTATTATACCCAATGTACCTTGACTGTACATTTAAAAAACCTTTTATGGTGTTTTCTGTGAAATGAAGTGTGTTTTATTTTATTTTTATTTAAAAATACAATTAAAGGGTTATGTGAAAAAAGGAAGGTCAATAAATAAATAAATAAAAATAAAGAAAATTTCAAGGGACATGTCGTTTATTTTATAAATTTAAGCTCATTGATAGCTTGCAGGTTGGTTAATGGGTCAATATTTTAGAGGTTAGATTGTGATTAGCCAAAGGTTACATTGTGTGATTGAGATAGTATGTTCTTGTTGTGTGGTTATTTAGCATTGTGCTTGGATAACATTGGGCATGTGGGTAGATAACTCAGAGCTTGTGGTTTATTATGGATATTGGAGATGGTGAAGCATTGGTGAATGTGCGCCTAGAATCACAAACTAAACCAAACACTCTAACTCAAGGGTGGTTGGGACGATTAAGAGAACTTTGCACAATATTAGTGTGATTCATATAAATGCATGCCTTGATTTGAATAAAAGTCACATTGATCTCCATATATGATATGGATCTTTCATTGTTTAATTACTTGATTGATTTGATTTATTATAGCATTGGTCATGTTTATTTAGTTTAATGAAAGTGTGAATGGATGGGTTAACATAATAGGTTAACTGCATAGATGTAGTTTCTTTCCTCTAGTTGAGGTAAATGTACACCTCTAGTCATGGCACAGCCCAATATCATTGTGAGACAAAACATTCTCACTCAAATCCCTCTATATCATGGCTTGATAGAAAAATGATTGCATGTGTCCTCAATTGAGGCATTCTTGGATCCTTTTGACCTAACTATGTAGTTAAAGAATAAATGATCAATTATTTCAAGGGAATACTCTATGAGTGTACTCTTCATTGGTGTGAAATACTGAACCCACACCCTACCAATTTATAGTAAGTGAAATATAGGTTTCTAAAACTGGAGAAAATTAGTCCTACTATCCACCAATAGCCCTGCATGTGCCAATATTCAATGGAGCCTAGGTGAATCTTTGAATGATTTTAGTTGTCTGTTAAGAGAAGGTTTTTAACAAAGTGAGGTGGATATCCAACAATACTGTCAATGGGGTTTGGTTGGTTGATGAAGTATGGGTGGTGATGTTTCCCCCATTGTGTTTCAAATCCACCTAAGTACATGTTCACCCTTCAAGTTTTCCATGGTCACTTAAGTTGGTTGGTTTTACAATTAGTAGAGCATTGGGATTATATTAAAGAATGTAACTAACCCATTTCCTCGATGTTTATAGGATTCTTTCAAACAAGAGTCAAAATAATATTTCTCTAAAAAATAGTCCTAGAGGACCTATACATTCGGTGGTTACTATACTCCCTTCTACTAGTTCTTTGCACCACAATAAGAAGTATGATCCCACTCGCTTCTCAAGATATTGTGTAGAGAAGTTTTATAATGTTGTGATGGATCCATATATTCCTTACTCCCATAGATATCCGGTCCCTAGGCCTTAACAATATATCCATACCTTACAATAATAGTTCACCCAAACTACCATCCTACACTTGCCTTTTTTTTATGGATAATAAGTGTATCTTTGAATAATTTCGATTGTAGATTAAATGAAGGTTTAAAAAAAAGGGGAGTGGATATCGAATATGATTATTAATGAGGATTTGGTTGGTTGATGAATTAGGGATGCTGAAGTTTTCCCTATTGTGTTTCAACTCCCCTCAAGTACATATTCACCTTTCAATATTTCCATGGTCGCACAAGTTGGTAAGGTTTATGAGTATAAATTGGGATCATACTAAAGAATGCCATTGGCACATATTCAACAAGAGTCAAAAGAATATCTCTCCAGAAAATAAAACTCAAAGGACCTATACATTCAATGGTTACTACAATCCCTTCTACTAGTTGTTTGCATCAAAATAAGATATGTGAAGCCACTCACTTATCAAGATATTTAGTAGAAAATATTACAATGTTGTGATGGATCAATTCCTTAACTCCCACAAATGTCTACTCCTTAATCCTTACAATAGATCCATACCTTAAATCAACAGTTCATCCACCTCATGTTTAGAATCTTCAAGAGATCTTATGTTATCATTGTCGATAAAACCATATGTTTGAAGGATGACCCTCATAGAACATGAACTCTATGTGGCCTACTTCATGTCAAGCTAAGTAGTAGTTGCGTTGATATGAAATGGGTCAATATATATTTTGTCATATATTTTGGCACATTAAAGGTGGAAAATTGGAGCTATTGGCTAATAGGGCCCATTTTAGGGGTAGGTCCCATTTTGGTGATTTGGGATCCATAAAATTTTAGAGACTATTTGAGGAGTTAAACGACATTTTTTAGGTAAAAAATTTATGATCAAATTTCTAGCCTCTCAAATTTTTTCTATGTATGAGGATCTTTCCAAAGACACAAAGACCACCTTAATTGGTGTTTGTATGAGGAAGTTATTCCTCCCGCAATTTGAGTAACATGTTGACCACCATGATATTGAGTTGATTCCACATAAGCTCCCATTACTCACACATGTGGAGATAGTCACTTGTGTACTTTCAAGAAGATTCTAGAGGATCCAAAACTAGGGTAATTTTTAAGGATTCTAATAGTATACCTAAGTATAGTAATCTATGTGATTATTTTGGGTTGAAAAAATCATATATATATATATATATATATAGGCGAATGTTAAATATGAAACATACAATTTACTACTAAAATTTGTAAATTTTGGCGAATATTACAATACAAAAAACATATTTCATGTAAATATAGGCGATATTAGAGAGTAAAAATGACCAAATAGCGAATTTATTTTTTGAAAAAATGCCCCAAAAATAGCCATTTGGCGAAATTTCGCCCCTAAAGATTACCCTGGTCCAAAACCCTAACCTTAATTGAGAGTGAAGGCATGCAAAAACTAGAAGGCTATTAAAACATGTTAAATATTGGGTTGTTAGGCTAGGAAAGGTTCCATTCTTATTGTATTGATTTGGTTCCATAGTTGAGTATGTTGGAATCAATTTAATACTAAGAGGGGGGTAAATCAATATTAGTGCAGTTATCAATAGTTTTTAACTTCTTTAACAGATTAGCATTTACTTAATCTTTATCTTCAGTTAAGCACTAGTAAATAAGCATCCACACACATATGCACCAACATAAATAACACATAACACACGAGATTTTTACATGGAAAACCAAAATGGTGAAAACCATGAAATGCTTCTTTATAATGAGAAATAATGCATCCAAGGAAGCATCAACTTCCTGTGTTTACCAACACCAACTGGATGGAGGCACCAACCCCCTAGTTTTACAGGCTCCAACCTGAAGGAAGCTACAACTCCCTCTATTTCTCCAGCACTAACTAGAAGGAGGCACCGACCCCCTGTCTACTTGTTGTTTTACAGGCACCAACCTGAAGGAATCTCCAACTCCAAGTGTCCTTGCCCCGTCGGACCGCCCTGATGTCCAATGTATGATTCTGTTGAACTTCAACCTCACGCACCCTTCTGATCTTCTGTTAATAAGTCTGTTGTGTGCTACCTTCGTATGCAATCAATACTCTATCACTGAGTTGCATACATCACTTGAATTCTCATTCCTCTCAAATCACACTTCTGCCGATGACTTACATCATGTTCTGTGTGCTCGCCGATATTACAGTATGCATCACTGATTATCTCATATTTTTGCTACTTGCGTGACTGCAACAACCAACTGATATTGTGCTTTCAATTGATAGTTTATTGTTCTGAAATAAAGCACTAGTAACAAATGGAACTACGCACTTAATGATGGGTCCATTCTGTTTAAGTGCTATAGTTTGTTAGACAATCTGCGATGTCTCGTGCATCAAATGATTCATCTATTCTGTTTAACGTACTTGTCTCATATCATCTGCATCATGATACACATGCTGAATCCTGCTATTGTTTTGTTTTCGTGCATCAAATGGTATTATCAACTTCACACACTTTCACTTCTGTTTATATGCATCAACAAGACATATGTGCATTATCTGATAAACTAGTTCCATCTCTGCACTTCTGTCTTTACAACATTTGTGACTAATGGCGTGCTAAATGTAAGTTGTCCTTCGAGTAATCAAGAACTTGCGCATATTTCAGTATTTCTTCCTTTCAGTACTTGCGCATCCGTCATAGATCTACCACATCTTTCTGTGCACCATCAAAACTTCATTCAACTGCATGTGCACATTCCTCTCCTTGCTAGATCATACTATTCTGTACTCGAGCCCTTTGATGCCCAGAATATCAAACTTCAACAAGCACTTGAAGCTCTTATGCTCTCACCATCAAGCTTACTTCAATTCTCCAACTTGCATCTCTATTTATACATGTCCTACATGGATTGTATGTTCACAAGTTGGTCGTTACGTCCCTTCTTCCATACTTAATGGATTGTGCATATGCCACGAGTCATCTTATGCATTGTTGGTGTGTCATATGTTAGGTGTCAAGCGCCTTCATGGTCCACAACATAGTGGGACTTTACACCTTGGTGGTATACCTCTGCACCCTCGATGTACCATTTCCTTTTAGGTATGTGCACATTCATACTCTTTATCTTTATGAGTATATAACCTTTGTGGTACCATCCCATGTGGTTATTGCACCCTTGCAATATTAATTCTTTGCGGCTTCTACACATACTCCAACTTATACCTGGTGGGATTATGACCCTTACCTTGTCATCACTTGTGAAAATTACGCACCTGTTGTACCGTCGGCTGTGGAATTTTCTCATAGACTTGCTTCAATCGCTGTACCTTTCTAGGAACTTGTGCACGTTCCACTAACTGAAAGCATCTTCTAATTGGCTAGGCTTGTGTGCTTTCAGGATTTCCCAACCATTTGCTGGTTCTTACTGCATGCGCACTTATGACCATCAACCAAGCAATGCCTATACTTGCTTTCGCACTCATACCAATTGTTCAACCAAATCCTTGGCTGCTTTTGCACATGAACCGTTGTCCAACCAACTCCTTGGCTGCTTGTGCACATGTACCACTTTCCAACCAACTCCTTTTATTGCTACAATGAGAGAGTATGACTTGGTGGACTTGATATCTGCATAAGTACCGCATGCAAAAGGATACATTACTTGTTTTCTTCTTTGAACTTGATATGCATGATGTATCTTCCGTATGTATTTATTCAAACTCATCATACATGATGTATCCTTGGACACACTTCTTCAGACTGAATGCACTTCTGAATATACTTCATCAAAATAGCATCCATGTCTGTCACCTTCACCATCTCGCATATGTACTTCTGGCATTCATGTTCTTCTTTATCTTGCGCATATACTTCTTCAAAGTGGATTCCATATACTTCTTCACACTGTTGTAGGAATGTTGTATCCACTTTGACATCAATTGATATCAATGACTCATATTTAATCAATTGACATCCTCTTTGACATTAGTTGACATCAATGATAACCAAATTTCAATAGAGTAAAGAAAGGGACTATGACATTAGATCAAAACAAAGGAAGTAGAATATCCTATAGTATCCATACATGTCACAATGTCCATAGTAACTCCATAGTGGGTCCACTTTCTTTGTATTTGCATTTCATAATCGAGGAGAAAAGAGAAAGGCATAATACTTCTCACCTTTTGGATGGGATTTTCCCATACTGTGTTTTCCCATGGTACATCTTGTGTCATTGTGTGATTGGTGTATTATTTTCTTTAGCTTCTTTTATTTCACACCCATTTCAAAATTTCATGTGCTAAGGTAGTAATATTAAATCTTAATCTTAAGTAAAATATTGCATAACAATAGTTTTCATAAACTTGTCAGACGACCTGTTTGTTAAACTTTGGTTGTCATTGATGTCAACTAATGTCAAAGAGGATGTCAACTAATTCAGTGTGAGTCATTGATATCAATTGATGCCAAAGTGGATACAACATTCCTACAATAGTGTGAAGAAGTATATGGAAGCCACTTTGAAGAAGTATATGTGCAAGATAAAGAAGAACATGAATGCCAGAAGTACATGCGCAAGATGGTGAAGGTGACAGACATGAATGCTAATTTGATGAAGTATATCCATAAGTGAATTCAATCTGAAGAAGTGTGTCCAAGGATACATCATGCATGATGAGTTTGAAGAAATACATAAGGAATATACATCATGCATATCCAGTTCAAAGAAGAACACAAGTAATGTATCCTTATGCATGTGGTCCTTGTGCATATATCAAGTCCGCCAAGTCATTCTCTCTCATTGTAGCAATCAAAGAAGTTGGTTGGAAATTGGTATAGGTGCACAAGCATCCAAGGAGTTGGTTGAACAATGGTACATGTTCACAAGCAACCAAGGATTTGGTTGAACAAATAGTATGAGTGCGCAAGAAAGTCTAAGCATTGCTTGGTTGATGGTCGTAAGTGCACATGCAGTAAGAAATAGTAAATGGTTGGACAATCCTGAAAGCACGCAAGCCTAGCCAATGAGAATATGCTTCCAGTTAGTGGAATGTGCACAAGTTCCTAGAAAGGTATAGCGGTTGAAGAAATTCTATGAGCAAATTCCATATCCAATAGTATAACAGGTGCAAAACTTTCACAAGTGATGAGAAAGAAAGGGTCATAATCCAACCAAGTAGAAGTTGGAGTATGTCCGAAATCCTCAAAGAATTAATATTGCAAGGGCACAGTACCCAAAAGGGATGGTACAACAAAGGTTATAGACTCATCAAGATAAAGAGCATGAATGCGCACATACCTCAAAGGCAATGGTACATCAAGGGCACAGAGGTATACCACCAAGGTGTAAAGTCCCACTATGTTGTGTACCATGAAGGCGCTTGACACCTAACAAATGACACATCAACAACGCAAAATATGACATGTGGCATATGCACAATCCGTGAAATATGGAAGAATGGATTCCATGACCAACTTGTGAACATACAATCCATGCAAGACATGTATAAATAGAGATGCAAGTTGGTGAATTGAAGTAAGCTTGATGGCGAGAGCATAAGATATTCAAGTGTTTGTTGAAGTTTGATATTCGAGGAATCAAAGGGATCAAGGACATAACAGTATGATCTAGCAAGGATCCAAATGCGCACATGCAGTTGAACGAAGTTTTGATGGTGTGTAGAAAGATGTTGTAGAGCTGTGACGGATGCGCAAATACTAAAAGGAAGAAATATTGAAGTATGCGCAAGTGCTTGATGTTTTGAAGGACAACATTACAGTCAACACGTCATTAGTCACAGATATTGTAAAGATAGAAGCACATATATAGAACTGAATTTTATCAGATAATGCGCAGATGTATTGCTGATGAATATGCACAGAAGTGAAAGTGTGTGAAGTTGAGAAGACCATATGATGCATGATGACAGAACAACAACAAGATCCAACATGCGCATCATGATGTAGATGATAGGAGACAAGTGCGTTAAACGAAACAGACAAATTATTTGATGCACAGGAGGTCACAAATTGTCTAAGAGACTGTAGAACTTAAATAGAACGAACCCATTAGTAAGTGCATAGTTCCATCTGTTACTAGTGATTTATTTTAGAACAACAAACTATCAATTGAAAGCAGAGTATCAGTTGGTCATTGTAGTCACATAAGTAGCAGAACAATGAGATAATTAGTGACACCGATTGTAGTATCAGTGAGCACACAGTACATGAAGTGAGTCTTCAGCAGAAGTTTGATTTGAGAGGAATGAGAAGTCAAGTGATGTATGCAGCTCAGTGATAGAGTATCGACTGCATACGAAGGTAGCGTACAATAGAATTATTATCAGAAGATCAAAAGGGTGCGCAAGGTTGAAGTTTGACATAATCATACATTGGACATCAGGGCGGTTGGATGGGGAAAGGTTACAAGGAGTTGGAGCTTCCTTCAGGTTGGTTCCTGTAAAACAACAATGAGACAAGGGGTCGGTGCCTACTTCCATTTGGTGTTGGAGAAACACAAGGAGTTGTAGCTTCCTTTAGGTTGGAGCCTGTAAAACCAGGGGGTTGGTGCCTCCTTCCAGTTGGTGTTGGTAAAGACAAGAAGTTGGTGCTTCCTTGGATGTATTATTTCTCATTATAAAGAAGCATTCTATGGTTTTATCCCATTTGGGTTTCCACATAAAAATCTTGTGTGTTATGTGTTGTTTATGTTGGTTCATATATGTGTGGATTTTTATTTACTAATGCTTAACTGAAAATCAATATTAAGTAATTTGTCAAAGAAGTTAAAAACTGCTAATAATTGCTCTAATATTGATTCATCCCCCCTCTTAGTATTAAATCGATTCCAACAATTGGTATCAGAGGGGGTGTCTTCAGTAACATATTAACATGTGGAAGATAGATCATTGCACATAAATGGATAAGCATGAAGTCCTTTCCACTAAAAAAGCACCAATATTTGATGGCACCAATTATATTTTCTAGAAGTTACGTATGGAATTTTATTTGCAATTGTTGGGAGAAAATGTTTGGAAAACTATCGTCGATGGTTTTGATGTCCCGATAGTTGTACCAATTAATCCAACGCAAAGGAGAATCTATGAAAGCAATGCTAGAGATAGAAATGCTCTGCTATGTGGCTTGACGGGTGATGAATTCATCAAAGTTATGCACTACGGATCAACTAAGGAAGTTTGGGACAAACTCAGAGGTATATATGAAGGAGATGATAAGGTAAAGAAAGCAAAGCTGCAAAACTACTATGGGAAGTTTGAGTCTATGAGAATGAAAGATGAAGAGAACATTACATCTTACTTCTTAAGAGTAGATGAAATAAGTAATGCTATCAAGAGTCTTGGGGTCACTCTGGACGAAGAATCAGTGGTACATAATATATTGAGAACTCTCCCTCAAAGATTCAATGCGAAAGTGTTTGTGCTAGAATATCGAGATTTTCTTGAAGACTTGATGAAGGATGAAATTCGGGGAATTCTCACTGCATACAACATGAGAACTGACAAAGAGACTCCTATCAGAAAGGAAGTTTCTTTTAAAGCCACATGAAAGGATAAGCATGATCATGAAAAATATTGTTGTGATGAGTAGGATGATGAGGAATCAAACTTTGTCATGAAGCTGTAAAGAGGACGAGGTAAGTACAAGAACAAGTTACCCTTCAAATGGAGGAGTAGGTCATTATGCCTCGAAGTGTCCTTTCAAGGAAATTGGAGATAGCGAAAGTGATGAGGAATTTAGTTTGTATAATCGAAAGACTGTGCGCTCACAACATAGACTTGAGAATAGAAGGAGGATTCCAAAAAAAGAAAGAGTCTGTACACCGAAGAAGGAAGTAACGTGTCTGAAGGAAGTGTCTACGACGAATATCCTAAAGAAGTACTATTCATGGCCCATGTAGAAGAAGAGAGAAAATATGAAAAGAAGAGGACCGATTCAAAGAACACTCCAGTTGCACAAAGCAATCCAGGATCACTAGATAAATATTTATTCAGTGGATCATTCAAAGCACCTCCAAATCCATCCACACCTCCAAATCTTGTTGTAGAAGTCAAGACTGATAGTCAATCCGATGATGAAGACACTATAGACAATGACTGGGAAGGTGAATTTATTAGCGCCTTGGATGAGTTAAAGAAGTCAAATAAGAAGAATAAACTCTTGTAGGATCAATTGTCCACGTATGAAGAACAGGACCTACCATCCGTTAACGCAAATATCCGTGAAAAGATAACTATCTATGAGATTCAACTAAGTTACACACAAGAAAAGGTTCAAGTGCTTGAGAAATATGCATTGAGAATCTCATTGGATGAATTGGCGTACAAAATCATGATGCTGACAAATCAAATTGAAGAAAAGAATAAAGAGATATCTCATCTGGAAGACAAGCTGACTGAGATAAATGGAAAGAAACAAGTACATATTGCAAGTAGCGACCCTATCTGCGCATAATCAAAAAGTGACAAGACAAAATATGAAGATTAAGTGTAGAATAGGTTAAAAGACAAAACGACAATACTGAACAAGATTCAAAAGGATCAGAGACCACTAGAAGACAAAACAAGTTTTGGTTATGTAAAGACACCAAGGAATATCTGCAACAGATAGCTTTGCCCAAATCATGATAAGTCCTTTAGTTATGATAATTCCTTCGGTTATAACTCTTTTCAATTTACCACTCGAAGAAGGATCGATAGGGTGAAGTGCACAAGATGCAATCATTTTGGCCATGTTGCAAAATATTGTCAAACTATGAGATGTTATGCATGTGATGGTTTTGGACAGGAGGCCATGAACTGTCGAAAAATAGTAAGTTATCAAGATGAATATTTTTTGCGGAAAATATATCACACTCAAAGAGACTTCAGTGGAAAATATCTGGAACAGAATCAAAATAGAAGCACACACAACAAGGCTTGGGTAAGTAAATCTCCTCAGAAGTGCATTGAAGATGTAGACAATCCAAGTGAATCTAATGCAGCAAGCAATTGCCGCCTCTCTGGCTAGTCCCATAAGGACTATGGGAAACCCTTGAGTTCAACATGATGCATCTTAAGGAATTCAAGGGGATGTTAGTTAGGTGTGTGGTTATGAATGCGTGAGGTTAGTCAGAATGCGTGGTTAGAATGTTTCTAAGGTTAGAATGTGTTCATTGTGTTAAGTTGATAATATCGTAGAAAAAAGGGAAGTGCATGCATACATTAAATAGTTTTATATTTACTCTGCATATGATATATTACATAATAGAGAGTATCAAACTAAATTCAGTGGCACAAATACAAACATAAAATCTTTACATGAAGAATCAAACATTGCTGAAAGACATGAGATTGCACAAAATGGATCTTTTCATTATATTCAAAATTGGTCATGATTACAAAGTTGCATGAGTCATGACTCCATGCCGAAGCCAAAAACGGCATATACAAAAAAGATGATAAAGGAGAAAAATTAAGAAAATTCTACATCCGAAGTTCGAGATAAAGCTCCGTGTCTGGTTGGTTCTCAAGACATAACTCTAGATCCACTAGAACTAGTGTTGTATATTCAGAAGCAAGATGCAGTGGTAGAAGCTACAGAGTGGCAGACAACATCGGTTCAACATGATGAGGCCAAAGATGAGATAATTAATCCATAATTTGTTGTTGTTGATGCTCTAAATTATCAACCCGGCGATTCAGAAGAATTATTTGCTTAGAATGTCTATGGTTCACCTGTGACTAAGAGTATTGGTGAAGAATTTGGTTGTCCTGCATTTTTTGTTGCTAGGAATCCATATTAGTTCTCAAATGAGAAAACTCATACTATTGAGTCTGGACGGCATGGTGCAAATTCTCAAGGGAATTTTTTATTCTGTAATTGAAGGAGGCCATTGGAAGGAAAGAGGAGAGTCAAAGGAAGGATCAGGCATCAATGCGACACATAAATGCAAGGATGCAAGAGGTGATGAACCAGGAATTGTTTGCAGAAATATTATAGAGTTGATTGAAAGATGTTCATGTGCAAAGAATTAATTTGATGAGAAATGTATTCAATGTCGCACAAGTCGAAGAAGGTGGTGGAGTCGCCGAAAGTAAATGTTGGATTTAATGAGTTTTGGAAACAATACGAAAAAGGTGGAAATTCAATTCATTGCATCATGCGATGAAGAATGTTTCCTTAAAAGGTTAGAGTATGGAAGCAACATGTCAATGTTATCGCACGAACTGAGTGTCATGTATGATTTTATGCCAATTTGGCTGATAAATGAAAAGTGTGCCATATCTTTGGTTGTCTCGGAAAAGGATGCGATAACATTAAATGCGACAAGGCCCCATGACAACGCAATAAATGTGACAGATGAAGCAGTGAGGAGCATAAAGTGGAAGACTGGCTTCGACACTACGTAGTTGACAAGTAAGGAAGTCAGTATGGTTCACTGCGTAAGGAATGATAAAGTATTGTGACAGGAACATGAGATCAAGATGAAGGAAAAATGTAACATCTATATCAAGAAGGAAATTGAATATAATTATGAAAAGATACTAGTACAGGAGTTTTGCAAAGAAACGAAGCATGAAGACAGGGGGAGTTATCCTTGAAAAAAGTTAAGGATGAGGCCAACTTAAAACATATAGAAGAATGCACATTATGCGAGTAATGACACCTATTTTCCATTCATGTTAAAGGGGGAGAGATGCATGAAGTTGAGGCATAAAATGAACGTTAGCATGAAGCTGAGGCATAAAATGCTTGCCATGAAGCTGAAGAGAGATACATGAAGATGAGACATGGATAAATGCATGAAGTCGACAAGACAACATGAAAGGGGGAGAAATCCAAAAAAAATAAAATAACACGAAGCTACAAAAGACATGAAAGAGTGTGAAGTAGATCACTTGAAGAAATGACATGAAGATGACTGACCACATGGTCCACGCAGAAGTAATAGAAAGCAACGTGGTTCGCACGGAAGTAGCAGAAGAGCAAACAACAAAAGGCACGGTAGCCAACAACCTAAAGAAATCAAGGGGAACATATACACAGGGGGAGAACTACGACCAAGTACAGATGAAGCATACAGTCCAAAGAAGATCAGGCACAAATTCATAAGGTATTGACATCAATGCCAAAAGGGGATATTGTTGAACTTTGGTTGTCATTGATGTCAACTAATGTCAACTTATTTAGTATGATTCATTGATATCAACTGATGTCAAAGTGGATACAACATTCCTACAACAATGTGAAGAAGCATATGGAAGCCACTTTGAAGAAGTATGTGCGCAAGATAAAGAAGAACATGAATGCCAGAAGTACATGCACAAGATGGTGAAGGTGACGGACCTAAATGCTAGTTTGATGAAGTATATCCAAAAGTGCATTCAGTATGAAGAAGTGTGTCCAAGGATACATCATGTATGATGAGTTTGAAGAAATACATAAGGAAGATACATCATGCAGATCCAGTTCAAATAAGAACACAATTAATGTATCCTTCTGCATGTGGTACTTGCACATATATCAAGTCCACCAAGTCATACTCTCTCATTGTAGCAATAAAGGATTTGGTTGGACAATGGTACAGGTGCACAAGCAGCCAAGGATTTGGTTGGACAATGGTACATGTGCACAAGCAACCAAGGAGTTGGTTGAACAAATGGTACGAGCACGCAAGCAAGTCTAAGCATTGCTTGGTTTATGTTCGGGAGTGCGCATGTAGTAAGAACCAACAAATGGTTGGATAGTTCTGAAAGTATGCAAGCTTAACCAATGAGAAGATGCTTTCAGTTAGTCTAACACACACAAGTTCCTAGAAAGGTACAACGTTTGAAGCAAGTATATGAGAAAATTCCACAACCAACGGTACAACAGGTGCACAAGTTTCACAAGTGATGACAAGGAAAGGGTCGTAATACCACCAAGTAGAAGTTGGAGTATGCACATAATCCACAAAGAATTAATATTGCTAGGGCGCAATACCCAGAAGCGATGGTACAACAAATGTTATAGACTCATCAAGATAAAGAGTATGAATGCGAACATACCTCAAAGGCAATGGTACATTGAGGGCGCAGAGGTATAACACCAAGGTGTAAATTCCCACCAAGGAGAAGAAATCGATTTTACTTTTTTGGGATTGTTAAACATTAACGGAAAAGATCTTATCAAGCATAATTCTATCTCTTTTTCGAGCTCATTAAAAAATGAAGAAGGTATTTAAAAAACTAAAAAAAGGTGGGGGGAGGGGGAATTACATTGTCTACCTTAAGAAGTTGTAGCAGTCCAATACGTCACCATTGAACATGGGACATGTTGCATCTTTGTATTACAGTTGGGTTATATGCATGACTCAGATCCTTACCATTTCCCTGAGTCATAGTACTTCTCCTATTGGTTACTCTTCCAATCACTATGGAGGGTGCTTCGATTCCTCCTGCATCATTGCACTATGGTCTATAAAGTGTTCTTGAGTCTGTGTTTCCTAGTCACACAGTTGTCTTGCTATATGTTCAAGGCAATGCCATCCTGAGTCGGCCATTATATAGTCCTATTGAGCTTGTGTGTCAGCCATCCCTTTGTTAGTCATCCTTGGTAATCTTACATCTTTATCACATATATCGGTGTCTTTTTCCTTTCGATTGATGGGGGATACATTAAGGCCCTCCTTCGATGGGTTCCTTCCTATCGACGCCAACAACTTATCTAGGAAGTAAATCTAGAAACCATAGTACCCTGGAGCTTTTAGTCATCAGTGGCAGGTTTTCCTTGCGTTTGCAAAAGTGGCAACCATCATTGAATCCTAATCGAGCAATTCTATGAGTGTTCAACCTCATCTCCTCTATTCACACTCACTAGATTGTACTAGGTGTCATGTGATCGATTATAATCATTAGTGGGCTCCCTAATAACCTCTGTTAATGGTAAACATCATTGACTAGTAATCAGATGGATTCTCACATGTTCAACACATCTATTCACATGTTTTAGAATTACACCATCGAGGTTTGAGACAAAGACCTTGGGTTTAGGGGTTGCATCACTCATCATTGTTTCTCCTCCCATTCTGCGTCAGAGTTTATATCACCATTTATGACTATGTATGAGGACCATCTGAGCACTATTAGTGGTGCTATCTATCCTCCTGATTGTATATTGTGACATAGATCCACATTGTATTTGCTAGTGGCTGTGATCCTTTTTTATGAAATGGATCCATTGTGTATTTTTCATGGCCATGATATTGCACTTTATTCATGGATATGCAATGTAATTTCTTGGAGGCCATGCTTTATACTTTTGTTACCGAGCATGGGTACGCCTACCTTGGGGATGATATATGCATACTTGGTTGATGATTGATGACAGGCCCTCTCTGATTTCTTGGTTCCATTTCCTTAACTTGAAATATTATTATTGTAAATAATTTCGACCATCAGTTTCTCTTCTGACCTCACACTTTAGGAGGCATCTATTATACCCTTATTTTCCTACCTAGAGGATCCTTAGACACCACACATCATTGTGTTGATGAAAAAAATTACATACACCCTTCTCTTGGCCTATTTTTTACCATCATTACTCCATGCATTCCTCTAGGGGGGATATGATACACTTGTAATCCCTCCTTGCATTCTTGCAGGGGGTTGACACTATCCATCCTTCCATGCCTTAGGGGGCGCAATGATGGCTCTTCACATGGATTTTGGATGAATTTTGAGGGGATCACATGTATGATTGGAATCAACCTCATTTTGGCATGGAAACTCACACACCATCTCGAGTCTAACTACGCTTAGGATTATAGATTCATCCTCCCTTCATTCACCATACACCTATATATTGAGGCCATTCTATGAGAAGGGGGAGACTCTTTGCCTAGTATTGTTATGTTGTTGTAATCCCTAGTGCATCCTACATCCATTTGTGATCATCTTGGTTGAGTCAAAGAAGGTTTGGAGCAGGAATATTGGAGGAGATTTGCAACAATACACTCAAGGTTTTCTCCTTTGATGTAGTCCTTCTCATTTACATGATATAGACATGTGCATTTCTCCCCCCCTCTACATCGTGTTGTTATTAATGGTATCTTGTTTTTATCTATACATTTCATTGATTCCCTATAGTGGATTTGATCTTGCTTGAGTAGATTAAGTTAGATATGATCATATATTGCTAAGGTATGTTTCTTTATGTTCATTTACATGTTATATTTTATATGTTAGAAGGTTTTGAGGAAGGTATTGGTTTTCTTCTTTGTGTGTAGGGTACTAGCAAGTGGAGCGGGAGCAAAGTCTATCAGGTCTGCATCAACTAGGTTGGATATGCACCAAAGAACCTATTATAAGCCAATTTATGTTCCCCTTCTTCCTCTTCTCCTGATATTGAGAATGTGGATGTATGATTAGATTTAGGGTGTAAAACATTGGATCTAGGGATTAAAATTACATTAGTATACCCTCCTATCTATCTTGGATCGGGTAAAGGATCCAAGGGAGGTCTCACCTCTCCATAGGGGATAATTCTTCATAACATTAAATAGAAATATTTAAAGCACCTTTTAACCTCCAAGTTGGTAACTGATTATGAGCCATATTATGAAGGAATGGAGTTGATATTGGGGGTGTAGGAATATGTGGGATCCGAGGTGTATCAGGAGGTGTAGGTTCAAGCTGATCCAAGTATTCATGCATTTTATGTAGGGTTAAGTCCACTCTGTTCTCCAAAGAATATTCCAGATCAACCTCTCCAGTTTGGATGAACTATTTTTTAGAAGCACATCGTCTAGGTAATAAAGGAGATAATGATAATTGTCCAATCTGCTTAACGTAATACCTGGTAAAGCGCCGGAGAGTGTTAACTTCTTGATGAGGGACACAAATAATATCTCCTAGAGATAAATCTAGTTGTTCTAAATCAACAACATTGTCCTCAAAATCAGTCCCAAGTTCGAAATCATCCCCTTGGGTGGCTGAAGTATCAAGCTCCACATGGAAGAGGACTTCCTCTCCTAGCCATACACTGGCAACTCTCCTTCTAGTACCAAATCTGTTTACCCTCAGAATTTCCTGGTGTTGACAGTAGGGGTACTCCCTAGTAAAAAGTCCTTATCTTAAACCATTTGGAATAGTGAACCCATTCATATTTTGGCCCAACAACCATTAATTTTTTTGGGTTTTACTAGTTGTAGCTTGGTCAACAGTTTATAATTTTCCTTTAAAGGGTATGAAATACAGGGAATGATCTAATCTAAAATCAAAATACTAAATATTAAATCCTATATTATTTTTTTTGTATCCTAGCTAGGAGTGAATTTAAATGGGCGAGTAGTGAAATAACATTTATTCCGTGCATTTCAATTTTAGATAGTTGTTTAGGAAACAAATAGAACAAATATAGAATTAAAGCATAGGTGTAAGAAATAGTTATTCGCCTATACCATTCAAATTTCACAATTCATTTGGAAAGAAAATTCTTAGCCGAGAATAATATGTAAAGAAAGAAAGGAACATTGCTTAGAAAAGTCACCACAAAACTCTTAGAAACTTAGCTCACATATGCACATGACAAAAGGCACGAAAAAGTTCAAAGCAATTCATCAATGTAATAGAATATTTAAGAGAAAAATGTCCAAACAATGGCTTCTCCTCATTGATATAGAATGAAACAGTTCTTAACAAAATATGCACAAGCAAAAATCCTCTATCATTTTCTTCTCTCACATTTTTATAGAATTTACACAGGGTAAATGTTGGACAGATTGTTCAACTTCATTTATTGAGTTACATCTTTTGAGCTTCCTCATAACTATTTGACTTATTTGAAGTGGATTTTAGGATAATTACAAAAAAAATTAAATTTAATATATAGCATTTGTTCCAGGATATAGGATCTCTTTGGATTTTGTAAACGTGCCCCAAAATTCAAAATTATACATAATAACATTACATTTTTTAGGCCTTAAAAGTTCTAATGTTGTTTCATGTTTAACAACTTCTTCATTGAGAGTGAGAAATCCTCTTGTCATGGACATGTTGCAAGATTTCTGTGGGGAACATCCAACAATTAAATGATGAAAATGCACAATATATCAAAAATAGAAGAACACAAAAGGGATTTTATTGATCGCGGGCCACTTCGAGGGGGTGGATGCCTTCATTGGTCTCAACATGTACTTATATACTAAGTCTAAGCTAAAGAACTATTAATCACCATGAATGTGGGATAATACAATATACTCATGTGACGACTTACAAAGCATATCCGTCCAACAACAATATACTAAAAATGTGGGATAATACAATATACTCACGGGACGACTTACAAAGCATATGCGTCCAACAACAATATACTAACAATGTGGGATAATACAATATACTCACGGGACGACTTACAAAGCATATGCATCCAACAACAATATACTGATTAAGTAAAGAGAAGGGTTGACACGGGTTCCTAACATCCCCTCCCCCTTAGAAAAAGCTTTGTCGTCAAAGCTGTAGATGTGGAAATTATTGGTGAATCTAAAAAAGTGGATCCCATGTAGCATCCTTTGGTTGCATTCCGTGCCACTGAATTAATACCTCTATGATGGATCGAGAGTGAATCTGACAAGTGCACCTATTGAGGATGGCCTCCGTCTCCAAAATGATGGATCCTTCATTATCCAGTTCTGGTAAAACAATTTTTGATCTGATGTTGGTGCCAAGAACTTTCCTTAGACAAGAGACATGAAATACTGGATGAATGCAGGAAGAGGGAGGAAGTTCCAATTTATAAGCAACAGACCTAATCTTCTGAAGAACCTTATATGTCCCATAGAATTTTGGATCCAGCTTATGGCACCCTTTGAGTTTTAGGGAGGATTGTTTGTAAGGTTGTAGACGAAGAAAAATCATATCACCTACTTGAAAAGTGTACTCAGAACGGTGCTGATCGGCTTGTTGTTTCATTCGATTTCTTTCCATGTGAATATTGTCCTGCAAAATGCGAAGAATCTGATCTTGGGTTCGAAGAACCGTGTCAACTGCTTGAACTGGTGAATTGTTGGGTGTATGGAAGAAGCATTGGAGGTGCTTGACCATAGACTACTTCATATGGAGTCATTTTAGATGCAGTGTGGTAGGAGGTATTGTACCACCATTTAGGGAGAGGAAGCCACTTTTACCACTGATGTTGTTCTTCGGAGGTGAAGCAACGAATATAGGTTTCCAAACATTTGTTGGTAACTTCAGTCTAACCATCTATTTGTCAGTGATAACCTGAACTCATCTTCAGTTTGGTGCCAATGTGGTGAAATAGTTCTGTCCAAAAATGACTGGTGAAAGTTGCATCACGATCTAAGACAATGGAAGAAAGGATTCCATGAAGACAAAAGATCTGGACCATGAAAATTTGTGCGACTCAAGAGGCAGTATAGGGATGGTTGAGGGCACAAAAATGATTATATTTGGAGAGGCGATAAACCAAAACCAAAATCACCGTCTTCCCTCCAGATTTAGGGAGACCTTCAATGAAATCCATAGAAATATCTGTCCAAATCCATGTAGGGATGGGAAATGGTTCGAGCAATACATGAAGGAGTGTCGTTTCACCCTTGTTGCGTTGGCAGGTATCACATTCAGCCACCATCTATTGAATTGTAATTTTCATTCCATTCCAAAAGAAGTTATGTCGTGCCCGCTCATACATTTTGAGGAACCCATAGTGCCCTACCGATGGAAAAGCATGGAGTTCATAGAAGACAGCCTGCTGAAGATCTGTGCTCTAGGGAAGAAACAAAGGACCCTTGTATCTCAGGGAAGCACCATCCCAAGAGTAATGCAGTATATCATAAGGGTTGTTGGCCAACCATTGTATGATTTGAGATAATGAGGAGTCATTGACATAACCCTGCTGAACAGATTACAACCAATTTGGAACATGCATAGAAATAGCTGAAAGAGAAACTTGGCCATCAAATGTGCAAGAAAGAGCATTGCCACAAGATTGTCCTTACCATTCTTGTAAGTGATCTCAAAGTCATAACCCATGAGTTTTCTAACTGTCACCTACCCAAATTTTGAGACTATTTATTTATTTGCAAAAAAACATTATGTTAAATTATAATTACAAAGTTTTGTAATTATGACCAAATCTAGTCAAGGATGATTGTAATAAACATATTTTTATTATTAATAAATTAAAACAGGAGACAAACACCCAAGGGAACTGTTAAATGAGTGTTCACTGACCCACTAGGAGGAATGGAAGCTGTTAGAAGGCATGGGATAGATGTCAGCATTTGCACTCCACCACTAGCTGTTGGTTATGGGACAACAACCCCTAAAATTGTGGCATTATCCCCCAGGTGGGTGGAACAGAGTCGTTAGCTCATTAATGACCAGGTTAACAACTAAAAATGCCTAGGAAGCCTAGAGAAGGCAATTCGAATTGAGCAGGGAGCTCCACATTATTTTCTCTAGAAATAATTCCTCAAGTGTATTAGGTGATCACTGAGAGATTCGAATAGGAAGGCTAAGTGAATGTGCATTGTGAGTTTGCTGAATTGATTATGAGAAGGAAACTAGAGGTGCTGGTGAAGGTCTATTTGACTGCTAAGTCTATATGACTGGATGAACTACTTTGTTGCTGCAAGTAGATGACCTAAAGCTTCTACAGATTCTTCTTCCTAGTGGTTCGTGAATAGGCTCGGGGGTCCTAAGGCAAGTAATTTGGATGTCTTCAGGAATAGGTTGGGTGGAATAGGCTCCTTGGGTTGTTTGTTTCTCCTACATTCACCAGGTTCTACTATTCTGTCTTGTTTATTTTTCAGTTAAATGATTTTATGTATTTGTGAATTTAGTATTTACAGTTAATAGCATACAAAAGTAATTGTTTTCAGTTTCTGACCTAAGTATGATTTTGTATAATGATGGTTAAGTAAATGAGATGATGGATTAAAAATATTTTCTGTATTTTTTCCATACTGTTTTCTGTATAGTACTCTAGTACAGAGAAGTAGAATTAAATCAGATGATTGATGGGTAGAATTCCAAGTGAATGGATAGACCAACACTGTAGTGTTTCTTTTAATTCTGCAATTTCAATTATACATGTTTAAACTCAGAAATAGAACAGCATATCATAAACATATATATATATAGCATTTTCTGTACTTAGTAAGAAAAGTAAAACATTTTATCTCTGCACAGAACTAGGTTTTCAAATTATTACTATCTATTTTTGAAAGCTAATACTAAGCATTCTATTATTTTCTTTCCAATAATAAGATGTTATATTTCCACTTATTTCAAACATTATTATTTTTAGAAATTTAACAGCTACAAATATTCTTTTATACAAAATCGATACATGCATTTTATTCTCATTCCATTCCTTGGTTTAAACTTAGCATTGTTCCCTCTATTTAAAACAGTCTGCTATATTTCAAATTTTGCAGATTAGATTTATTCTAGGTTTTATTTCCAAAAACTTATAGTTCTGCTAAGACTAAACTATCAACTGTATAAAGTTTGCAAACATGTACAGGTTCATTTTCAAAATCCTAAGACCATTTATAACCAGCCTACAGTCTACATTTAATATCGTAAACCTATTTTATTATATCAAGTTTTTCCAAAGCTAAACGCATCATCATTATTCGACTATCACTTTTACGATAGTTATCCACTTGAACAAGGAAAACTTAAACAAGAGTATTTCTCTTCCACCATTCGTAATATTTATCTACGTGGTGGTTCAGAAAAGAAACTGAGTCTCATCACCATTCTAACTTCAACCTAAACAATACTAACTCAGTTTTATTTTTATGAAATAAGTTAACCACGGCTCTCGGCTGGAATCGATACTGTATTTCTAGCCAAAATACCAACTTATACAAACATAGAAGCAATTTAGGAAAACTATTCTTTTATGCAAAACTCAATTCCATATCAACGCTCAAACAAAATTATAAACATTTTAACACAAGACCTTCCATGTTTTGTAGTAACGAGTTAGCCCTCGGCTCTCGACTAATATTTACATTATAACAATTTAGTCAAATTATTGACAGAGTTTGTACTAAAAACATTTTCAAGGTTCCTAAACCACATAGGGTTCATTCCCTTAGTAACTACATCGTAAACCAGTTCACATTTAAACAAATGCCACAGTAGAACACTACTAGGCCGAATATCAAACTAGGATGAGGATTTATCCTCTTGTAACATATCGTTCTAAAAACATCTTAACCTCGGCCATTACCCTTGCGAGGGACAGTTTTCCCGACTTTCGTCAAACTGTAAACATCGACCAAACTGTGCCAAGAGTACCTACGAGGGTTTATGAACCACCGAGGCTTACCAGGTGGTCGAGTAGCAGTTCCCACCAAGCTTTCAAACCTAGTAACCATTCGACGAAGCTAAACCTGCCATAAAAATCATCGAGAGGTTAAATGCAGAAAACGCAGAATTAACTCGAAGCAACTCAAATATCATTATCAAACCTTTGAAGGAAACATTACCTTAAATAACACATCTTCTGGAGTTAGAAACACTGTAAGAAGATAAGACGATGGAGCCATCTACCTAATGCAGAGAATAAGAGTTCAGAACTTGAAGAATAACAATTGTAGATAGAAGAATCGAACTCTTGTCCGATCTTGCACTCATAGAAACAAATAGAAAAACCCTGCAACTATTTCAAAGGCTCTATCGTGGCTCGGCTCTACAAAGAATACAGAGCCTGGAAACATATAATTTTTCCCCTACAGGTTCAGAGATCGAAACCGAGGAAGGAGTTCTCCAAACCATAAACTACCAAACCCTACATTGTAGCAGGCGGTCGACCTCTCTACATTACCATCATCAGAGCAAAATAAAAACCAAGAAACCATTTCGATGCAATCTATAACGATGGAATAGGGTTTCATTCCAAAAACCTAGAATACGTGAGATCAACGATGGAGAAGAATCCAGCAATGCACGTCGAAGTTCGGGCAACAACCATGTTTCAATGCCATATTTATTATCACAACCACTACAGTGCCAACTCAATAGACCAAGCGACAACACAGTAACAACTCAGCATAATGGTAACATTTGAAACTTCCATCACGTGAACCCCAGCCACGGTGGCATCCATTAGGCTTTCCACTAAGTACAGTAGGCTAGTGACTTAAATGCCAAGACCGAATTCGATAGTCTTCCAGCACGTTGTTTTCAAAACATTCAATACCCTGTCATATCACCTGTCAGTGCCAAGACTTAGGGTTATAACATATGGTTCATTTCATTTCCAAAGTGTTGGTCTTTCAAATACACGGTTTATATATATGTTGTATAATTCTCAAATGATTAGGGTCGCATTTCATATAAGGAATTCGATACTAGTACATAGTTTAGAATGCATCATTTTTGTACATCGAAATGTTTGTTTATATTACTATACCTTTTCACAAAGTTGCATAATATATCACAATGCCTAAATATTAAATTAGAAAGGTTCACTCCTATAGTATAGCAAATTCACAATATAATCATCATAAATATAATGGTAATATTATAATAAGCAATGCTACTTTAGTACGATGTTTCATGCATTTTTTTTTTCCCGAAGAAAAAGCGTAATTTCATTTCATCCATAGAGTACAAAATTACATTGATCATCACACTCATTTAGAGTGGAATATAGAACTGCTGTGTCGAGCATCCTGTAGTGAGCCAAAAAGAGATCCGATGTTCTCACTACGTGAGCAATAACATCTTTTACAATAAGCTAGTATAATAACTTCTTTTGTAACTGTACAAAACTTGCATTGTCTATTATGTTTCATGCATTTATAAATTGAGAAATGCATAATCTATTATCGTTAGGACTTCAAGTTAATCCATGTATCTAAACAACTCTTAGCTCATGTTTCTATAATATAAAGTAACATAGAATTCGAATTATTCATGTAATAAATGCACATGATAACACCACTCCTTGCAAAATGGAGAAATGAAGACATGATTCTAATAACACTTATAAATTGTAAATTAGCACGTAAACGAGATATAGAACAAAGATCCTTACCATTATTAACTCATGCAGGGAGGTACTAGAGTTTCTATAAGCATTGACGGTTAACTGAAAAACATATTTAGAATTACTCTTAACATTCGAATTGTCGTATTGCTCTTACCTGCGTATCTGCGCAAAGAGACAGGTTCAAATGCTTTAGCTAAACATAGCTAAGTAAACGTCAGGGTACCTCATAGGACCCCTTCGTCATCATCCAAAAGCAAACTGTCAGTACTTTATCAAGAAAATATGTCACCAGATAAACTTAATTACAGCATGTAGATTACAATTAAACACAAGTAGAACTAAAGATGTATTTTGTGTTATGCTGTATAAATTGTCGTTATCGTAATTGGTCATTAGTTAAAAGATTAGTATCTATTTTATTTCCGCATTAGCAATTTCAGTATTTATTGCTACTTTAAATTTTTTTAAATTTTTGTAAATTTTTGGGATGTTACATATGGTATCAGAGCTCATGTTCAAACTCTCGGCCTGAAAAGGTCCAAAGAACATGCAACAAAATTTTTTTATGAAAGCAGAAATCTTTACTAATTTAAGTTAAATTATTTTGTTATACATAAATTTGTTTTTTAAGTTACAGTTATGGAAGGATCAGCTGAACACATGGAGGAAAGATTTCGACTGAACAGTCATACAAACAATAGCACGGGACATCATTATGAAGAGGAGGTCCATGATGAATTGAATGACAATTCATCAGAATTGTTATGTGCATTTCAGGAGTTGAAAGCAGAAATAAGATCTGTTAAACTGGATAATGAGAGAATTCTGAAGGCATAAGAAGAACTGAACCAAGTACTGTTCGACTAGTGTCCAACTGACGAACAAGATAGAAGGGATGAAAATACCTCCAAGACTAAAGACTTACCTCATCAGAACAAGGGTAAGAAAGTGAGAACTGATGATGAGAATAACAGTTCAACATCATTAGGAGCTGCAAATGAGATACGTAAAAAGAAACGTAATTATTCAAGTGATAGCAGTGAAGGGGATTACAAACCAAAAAGAAAAATCCATAAACAGATTTTTGGGGAGTTAAAGAAAATCAAACCCCCAACTTTCAATGGTGAAACTGAGAAAGGAGAGACAGTTGAAGCATGGTTGTCCGGCATGAAGAAATACTTCCAAATTTATGATTATTCAGAATCCTTGAAAGGAAAGATGGCCATATACAACCTGATTGGGAAGGCAGACATTTGGTGCCAGGACATCAAAAGAGTGAAGGGCATCAAGGACAAGGATGTGAATTGGAGCACATTTAAAAGGTATTTTAAGAAGAAGTTCCTATCTGAACAATATTACGAAGAAACGTCCAAGGAATTTTATGATTTAAGACTGGGAACCATGAACATGAAAGAGCTAAACATCAAATTTCTGAATTTGCTAAGGTATGTGCCATACCTTTTGGAGGAGAAGCCAAAGATTCAGAGTTATCTGAGTTGTCTACCTTTCAACGTCAAGGACATAATAGAGTATGACAATCCAAAGACCTTAGAAGAAGCCATGAGGAAAGCAACTTTCTGCTATGATACTAATCGGAAAAGAGAAGGGATATCTAACTAGAAAAATCATAAACCCAACAACTTTGAGCTGAAAAAGAAGAATTTCAGGTTCAATGGGAATTCTGGTTTTCAAAAGAAAAACTTTCCAAATTGGAATTTCCGAGGAAACAATCCCAAAAATAATCAGCAGCAGAATTTTACAGCTCCTAGAAATACACCCAATGCTACCAGAACTAATGACCAGAGGACACCTATAAAATGTTTTGAATGTCAAGGTCCTCATTTTGCATCAAACTGTCCCAATAAGAAGCGGACAACCAATAATATTCATTCCATACAAGCTGAACCTACTGTGGGAGACTTGGCAAGAGATATGCCCAGAATTAATGCAGCTCTAGACAATAGGCAAGCGGAGCATCAAGTCTATATGGTAGAGATTAAAGGTATGCTACAAAACCACCCAGTTTCTATTTTGATTGATCCAAGCGCTAGCCTGAGTTATATATCTCCAGATATAGTAGAAAATTTTAATCTGAAAACAGAAAAATTTAATAAATCCTGGTTAGTTAGACTAGCAACAGGAATAAAAAGAAAAGTGTCTGATTTTCTTGAAAGTTGTGTTTTATCTATGAATCAGTTAAAGACAAAAACCAAGCTAAATGTTTTACCTTTAGGATCCTATGGCATCTTAATTGGAATGGACTGGTTAGAATCACATCATGTTATTTTGAATTGTTATGAGAAAAGTTTTACCTATCTAAATGATGAAGGAGAAACAGTAGAAGTAAAGGGTATTCTTAGAAAGACATCACTTAGACAGATTTCAGCTATGCAAGTAAAAAGAGCAGTTAGAAAAGGATGTAAGATGTTCGCAGTGAATGAGGAGTCAATTACAAAAGAGGACAAACTGAAACTAGAAGATATACCTATCCTAAAAGAATTCCAATATGTTTTTCCAGAATAGATTCCAGGGTTACCCCCAAAGAGAGATCTAGATTTTACCATTGAGCTGATACCGGGTGCGGTGCTGAACTCCAAATCTCTATATAGGATGAATATACTGGAATTAAATGAGTTGAAATCACAGTTGAAGGAATTGATTGATAAAAAATATATAAGACCCAGCGTGTCTCCTTGGGGAGCACTTGTTATATTTGTTAAGAAGAAGGATGACATTTTAAGACTTTGCATAGATTATCACCAATTGAATAAGATGACAATCAAGAATCGATATCTGTTGCCCCGCATCGAAGATCTATTTGATCAGCTGCGTGGAGCAACGATATTTTCAAAGATTGATTTAAGGTCAGGATACTATCAAGTTCGTGTGAAGGATGAGGATATTTTTAAAACAACCTTTAGAACTCCCTATGGACATTATGAGTTCATAGTCATGCCATTCGGGTTGACTAATGCCCCGGCAATTTTTATATGCTTAATGAACAATATTCTGCACAAATATTTGGATAAGTTCATCATTGTGTTCCTAGGTGACATTCTGGTATATTCTAAAAGTAAGGAAGAACATGACGAACATCTGCATATTATTTTACAAGTTCTGAGAGAGCATCAGTTATATGCTAAGTTTAGTAAGTGTGACTTTCACAAGGATAAGATTCGGTATTTAGGTCACATAATCTCTAAGGAAGGAATTTCGGTTGATCCCGATAAGATAAAAGCCATTAATGAATGGATGGTTCCTAAGTATGTGTCGGACGTAAGATCGTTTATGGGGATTACAGGATATTATAGAAAATTCATAGAAGGTTTTTTGAAGATTGCAAACCCCATAACCTCCCTACAGAAGAAGGGGAAGAAGTTTGTATGGGATCAAAAGTGTGCAGACAGTTTTAAGAAGTTGAAGGAATTACTAACTACAACATCTATTTTGAGAATTGCAGATCCTAATAAGGATTTTATAGTATGCACCAATGCATGTAACGATGGACTCGGTGGAGTCCTAACACAAGAGGGACATGTTGTTGCATATGAGTCTTGAAATCTGAAAATACATGAGAAAAATGACTCTACATATGATCTGGAATTATTAGCAGTAATACATGCCTTAAAAATGTGGAGTCACCATCTTATTGGAAAAAAATTTACTTTGATGACAGATAACATGGGGCTGAAGTATTTACTAGATCAAACGAACTTGAATGCTAGACAGGCTAGATGGCTAACCTTTCTAAGTGAATATGATTTTGAAATTCATCATATAAAGGGTAAAGAGAACAAAGTTGCTGATGCCTTAAGTCGTAATGCAAAGTTAAATTTTATTTCAGCCATCAGTACATACACAACAGATTTAGAAAATCAGATTTTTGAAGGGATTAAAACGGATGAAGAATACATAAATTTACATGAAAAGAAAGCAGAAAGTAACTCAAAAAATTCTATGGTAGATTTCAGGTTAACAGAAAATGGCTTGTTGCTGTACAAAAATAGATTATATGTGCCTAATGTACCAAAAATAAAAATTTTGATTTTAGATGAGATGCACAAAAGTCATTATGCTGGTCATCCAGGTTATCAGAAAACCATAACTATGTTACAGAAAGATTATTATTGGCCCAGGATGAAGGATGAAGTAGCAGAATATATAGCTAAATGCTGTGACTGTCAATGAATAAAGGTTGAACATCAACATCCGGCTGGACTGTTACAGCCATTACCTATACCTAGTTGGAAATGGGAGATCATAAGCATAGATTTTATTACTAGACTACCCATAAATCAGAAACAAAATGATTCCATCATGGTGGTAGTGGATAAACTCAGCAAGACAGCACATTTCATACTAGTAAAAACTACTTATAAGGCTCTAGATATTGTAGAAATTTTTATGAAACAGATTTTTCGATTACATGGAATACCAAAGGTGATAGTTTCAGACCGTGATTCTAAGTTTACTGGAAACTTCTGGAGATATTTATTTAAAGGGTTGAATACAACCTTAACCTTCAGCACAACATTTCATCCACAAACGGATGGACAGATAGAAAGAGTAAATCATATATTGGAAGACATGCTAAGAATGTATGTTAAGGATCAGCTTGGTAAGTGGGAGGACTACTTGCATTTAGCAGAATTTGCATATAACAACCATTACCATGCATCAGCCAGGCTTATCCCTTTTGAAATTCTGTATGGTAGAAAATGTAATACACCAGTTTCTTGGAATGACCTAGTTAATAGAGTTATATTAGGACCTGAATTGTGGAAGAAAATAGAACTAACCGTGCAACAGGTACAAAGAAATATTAAAGCTTCCCAAGATAGGAAAAAGAATCAAGTAGATCTTAAAAGGACTCATAAAGAGTTCCAGGTTGATGAGCATGTTTTCATTAAGGTAAGACCGAAGAAGAGCTCATTAAAATTGGGAAGTTGTGCCAAACTGGCACCCAGGTATTGTGGTCATTTTGAAATTTTTTCAAGGGTAGGACCCGTGGCATATCAACTAGATTTACCTCCAAATCTAAAAATACATAATGTTTTTTATATTTTAGTTTTAAAGAAATATGTGCACGATGCTACTCATGTTATAAATTGGAATGATGTACAGGTGGAACAAGACGACGATTTTTAGGTGGAATCGGACTGTGTCCTCGAAAGGAGGGAAACTCTACTCCGGAATTGCACCATTGGGCAGGTAAAGGTGCAATGGAAGCACCTTAGCCCAGAAGAGGCAACCTGGGAGTTGGAGAATAGTATGCGGGAAGCATAACCAGTTCTGTTTCAGGAATACTCAGAAAATGAATGAACAACATCGAGGACGATGTTGAGACTTAAGGGGGGTGTATGTCACCTACAAAATTTTTGAGACTATTTATTTATTTGCAAAAAAAAATTATGTTAAATTATAATTACAAAGTTTTGTAATTATGACTAAATCTGGTCAAGGATGATTGTAATAAACATATTTTTATTATTTAATAAATTAAAACAGGAGACAAACACCCAAGGGAATTGTTAAATGAGTGTTCACTGACCCACTAGGAGGAATGGAAGCTGTTAGAAGGCATGGGACAAATGTCAGCATTTGCACTCCACCACTAGTTGTTGGTTATGGGACAACAACCCCTAAAATTGTGGCATTATACCCTAGGTGGGTGGAACAGAGCTGTTATCTGATTAATGACCGGGTTAATCACTAAAAAGGCCTAGGCAGTCTAGAGAAGGCAATTCGAATTGAGCAAGGAGCTCCATATTATTTTCTGCAGAAATAATTCCTCAAGTGTATCAGGTGATCACTGAGAGATTTGAATAGGGAGGCTAAGTGAATGTGCATTGTGAGTCTACTAAATTGATTATGAGAAGGAAACCAGAGGTGCTGGCGTAGGTCTCTTTGACTACTAAGTCTATATGACTGGATGAACTACTTTGTTGCTGCAAGTAGATGGCCTAAAGCTTTTATAGATTCTTCTTCATAGTGGTTCAGTGAACAAGCTCGAGGGTCCTAAGGAAAGTAATTTGGCTGTGTTCAGGAATAGGTTGGGTGGAACAGGCTCCTTGGGTTGTTTGTTTCTCCTACATTCACCAGGTTCTACTATTCTGTCTTGTTTATTTTTCAGTTAAATGATTTTATGTATTTGTGAAATTTACAGTTAATAGCATATAGAAGTAATTGTTTTCAGTTTCTGACCTAAGTATGATTTTGTATAATGATAATTAAGTAAATGAGATGATGGATTAAAAATATTTTCTGTATTTTTTTCATAATGTTTTCTGTATAGTACTCTAGTACAGAGAAGTAGAATTAAATCAGATGATTGATGGGCAGAATGCCAAGTGAATGGATAGACCAACACTGTAGTGTTTCTTTTAATTCTGCAATTTCAACTATACATGTTTGAACTCAGAAATAGAACAACATATCATAAATAGATATATAGCATTTTCTGTACTTAGTAAGAAAAGTAAAACATTTTATCTCTGCACAGAACTAGGTTTTCAAATTATTAATATCTATTTTTGAAAGCTAATACTATGCATTCTATTATTTTTTTTCCAATAATAAGATGTTATATTTCCACTTATTTCAGACATTATTATTTTTAGAAATTTAACAGCTGCAAATATTCTTTTATACAAAATCGATACATGCATTTTATTCTCATTCCATTCCTTTCATTCAACATTCATGGTTTAAACTTAGCATTATTCCCTTTATTTAAAACAGTCTGCTATATTTCAAATTTTGCAGAATAGATTTATTCTAGGTTTTATTTCCAAAATCTTATAGTTCTGCTAAGACTAAACTTTCAACTGTATAAAGTCTGCAAACATGTACAGGTTCATTTTCAAAACCCTAAGACCATTTATAACCAGCCTACAGTCTACATTTAATATTGTAAACCTATTTTATTATATCAAGTTCTTCCAAAGCTAAACGCATCATCATTATTCGACTATCACTTTTACGATAGTTATCCACTTGAACAAGACAAACTTAAACAAGAGTATTTCTCTTCCATCAGTCGTAATATTTATCTACGTGGTGGTTCAAAACATAAACTGAGTCTCATCACCATTCTAACTTCAACCTAAGCAATACTAACTCAGGGTTTTATTTTTATGAAATAAGTTAACCACGGCTCTCGGCCGGAATTGACACTGTATTTCTAGCCAAAATACCAACTTATACAAACATAGAAGCAATTTAGGAAAACTATTCTTTTATGCAAAACTCAATTCCATATCGACGCTCAAACAAAATTATAAGCATTTTAACACAAGACCTTCCATGTTTTGTAGTAACGAGTTAGCCCTCGGCTCTCGACTAATATTTACATTATAACAATTTAGTCAAATTATTGACAAAGTTTGTACTAAAAACATTTTCAAGGTTCCTAAACCACATAGGGTTCATTCCCTTAGTAACTACATCATAAACCAGTTCACATTTAAACAAATGCCACAGTAGAAAACTACTGGGCTGAATAGAAAAATAGGTTGAGGATTTATCCTCTTGTAACATATCATTCTAAAAACATCTTAACCTCGGCCATTACCCTTGCCAGGGACAGTTTTCCCAACTTTCGTCAAACTGTAAACATAGGCCAAACCGTACCAAGAGTACCTCTGAGGGTTTATGAACCATTGAGGCTTACCAGGTGGTCAAGTAGAATTTCCCACCAAGCTTTCAAACCTAGTAACCATTTGACGAAGCTAAACCTACCATAAAAATCATCGAGAGGTTAAATGCAGAGAACACAGAATTAGCCCGAAGCAACTCAAATATCCTTATCAAACCTTTGAAGGAAACATTACCTTAAATAATGCAGCTTCTGGAGTTAGAAACACTGTAAGCAGATAAGATGATGGAGCCATCTACCTAATGCAGAAAATAAGAGTTAAGAACTTGAAGAATAACCATTGTAGATAGAAGAATCAAACTCTGGTCCGATCTTGCACTCATAGAAACAAACAGAAAAACCCTGCAACTATTTCAAAGGCTCTATCATGGCTCGGCTCTACAAAGTATACAGAGCCTGTAAACATATAAGTTTTCCCCTACAGGTTACGAGATCGAAACCGAGGAAGGAGTCCTCCAAAACATAAACTACCAAACCCTACATTGTAGCAGGCGGTCGGCCTCTCTACATTACCATCATTAGAGCAAAATAAAAATCGAGAAACCATTTCGATGAAATCTATAACGATGGAATAGGGTTTCATTCCAAAAACCTAGAACACGTGAGATCAATGATGGAGAAGAAGCCAGCAATGCATGTCGAAGTTCGGGCAACAACCATGTTTCAATGCCATATTTATTATCACAACCACTACAGTGTTAGCTCAAAAGACCAAGGGACAACACAGTAACAACTCAGCATAATGGTAACATTTGTAACTTCCATCACGTGAACCCCATCCATGGTGGCATCCATTAGGCTTTCCACTAAGTACAGTAGGCTAGTGACTTAAATGCCAAGACCGAATTGGATAGTCTGCCAGCACGTTGTTTTCAAAACATTCAATACCCTGTCATATCACCTGTGAGTGCCAAGACTTAGGGTTATAACATATGGTTCATTTCATTTCCAAAGTGTTGGTCTTTCGAATACACAGTTTATATATGTGTTGTATAATTCTCAAATGATTAGGGTCGCATTTCATATAAGGAATTCGATACTAGTACATAGTTTAGAATGCATCATTTTTGTACATCGAAATGTTTGTTTATATTACTATACCTTTTCACAAAGTTGCATAGTATATCACAATACCCAAATATTAAATTAGAAAGGTTCAATCCTATAGTATAGAAAATTCACAATATAATCATCATAAATATAATGGTAGTATTATAATAAGCAATGCTACTTTAGTACGATGTTTCATGCATTTATAAATTGAGAAATGCATAATCTATTATCATTCGGACTTCAAGTTAATCCATGTATCTAAACAACTCTTAGCTCATGTTTCTATAATATAAAGTAACATAGAAGTCGAATTATTCATGTAATAAATGCACATGATAACACCACTCCTTGCAAAATGGAGAAATGAAGACATGATTCTAATAACACTTATAAATTGTAAACTAGCACGTAAATGAGAAATAGAACAAAGATCCTTACCATTATTAACTCGTGCAAGGGGGTACTAGAGTTTCTATAAGCATTGACGGTTAACTGAAAAACATATTTAGAATTACTCTTAACATTCGAATTGTCGTATTGCTCTTACCTGCATATCTGCGCAAGGAGACAGGTTCAAATTCTTTAGCTAAACATAGCTAAGTAAACCTCAGGGTACCTCGTAGGACCCCTTCGTCATCATCCAAAAGCAAACTGTCAATACTTTATCAAGAAAATATGTCACCAGATAAACTTAATTATAGCATGTAGATTACAATTAAACACAAGCAGAACTAAAGATGCATTTTGTGTTATGATGTATAAATTGTCATTATCGTAATTGGTCATTAGTTAAAAGATTAGTATCTATTTTATTTCTGCATTAGCAATTTCAGTATTTATTGCTACTTTAAAAATTTTTAAATTTTTGTAAATTTTCGAGATGTTACAATAACCCATTTTTATTGTGTTGGGGAGGAGACTCGTTGTTCCAAGAAATATTTCAGACTCTGGGGATCAGTCTTGATGGATAAATGATTCCCTAATACGTATGGCCGCCACTTCTGTATTGCATGCAAAATAACCATCATTTCCTTCTCATATGTAGAGGCGACTAAATTATTACTGGAAAGGGATTTACTGGTGAACACAATGGGATGTTCATCTTGAAGGAGAACAACACCAAGTCCATTGTCGCAAGCATCACTCTCTATAATGAAGGGCTTGGAAAAATCAGGCATAGCTAGAATAGGTGTAGTACATATAGCTTGTTTCAGTTTGTCAAATGCACACTCAATAGCATGAGTCCATGTGAAAGCATCATTTTTCAATAGAGAGGTTCATGGAGCTGCAATCTTCCTGTAATCCTTGACAAACTTGCGGTAGTAGCAATTCAATCCAAAAAAGCCACGAAGGCTCTTGAGTGTCTGAGGATGCAACCAATTTTTCATGGCATCTATTTTGGCAGGATCGACGCGAATCTCTTGTGCTGAAATAATATGCCCGAGATACTCTACTTCCTCCTATCCAAAAACAAATTTAGATGGTTTAGCATGGAGATGATGATCATATAAGAGTTGTAGTACAAGATCCAGATGATGGAGATGGTCAACCCATGTTTTACTATAGATGAGGATATCATCAAAGAAGACCAGAATGAATTTCCAAAAGTAGGGCTGGAATATTTTATTCATTAATGCCTAGAATGTGGAAGGAGCATTAGTGAGGCCAAAGGGCATGACCAAAAAATCATAGTGGCCATCATGAGTGCGGAATTTATTTTAGGGATATCATACTCATGATCCCGAATTTGGTGATACCCAGAACGAAGATCCAACTTGGAGAAAAAATGAGCACCATGAATCTCATCAAAAATCTCATCAACAGTAGGAATTGGAAACTTATCCTTGATTGTGATGTTATTAAGTGCTCGAAATTCAATGCATAGGCGCCATGAACCATATTTTTTTTGGACAAGAAGAACTGGTGAAGAAAAAGAACTGGTACTAGGGCGAATAATACCTTGCTTCAGTAAGTCCCAAACGAGCATCTCAATCTCTGTCATTTGGTGAGATGGGTAGCGATAGGGCCTGATGTTGGGAGGAACGCTTCCATGAAGGAGATGGATACGATGGTCCTATGGTCTTGAAGGTGGAAATCCCACTGGTTCAGTAAAGACACATGCATATCTATCCAAAATTTGTTGTAGATCCAAAGGAGTAGTGGAGACTGCTGATGGGTGCATCTGAATGGAATGGAGTTGAGCAATGAAACCATGTGAATTCTTTGTAAGGATATTTTCCATGTGATGTGAACTGATGATGCTGAGAGAACCTGGTTGTAAGCCCTTTAATGTGTGTTTTTTCCCATTGACTGAAAACGAAAACCAAAGTTCAACAAAATCCCATAAGATGGGGCCAAGTGTGCGTAACCATTGAGCACCCAAAACCACATCACATCCGCCTAAGGGAAAGGAAAACATGTTGGATGTAGGTTATAATCTCCAATAGAGATACGCACATTGCGACACTTCCCCTTGCAAGGTAAAGTGCCCCCATTGTCAATCATGACTTCAAAGCTAGAGCAAGGATGGACAAAAGAATTAGCCTATTTGGGAATCTGAGGGTCAATGAAGTTATGAGTGCTACCGGAATTAATAAGTATTGTAAGAGGGAGATTCTTGAAGTAACCCTTGTCCCGCATTGTTTGTGGGGTGGTGATTCTGGCTAAAGCATGGAGATATATATTTGGGTAGTCGTCATGAGAAGGAGGGTCAACATGTGGATGCTGAATGTCGACCTAATCATCTACTGTATCCTGAGATTCTTCACCAATTTTAGTTGCAAGAGGAGAATCCACATCCAAGAGATAGATATTTTTCTCAACACATATATGTCCTCGAGTGAATTTCTAATCAAAATTATAACAAATCCCCTTTTATCTACGTGCCCGCATCTCTGCTTCAGAGAAATGCTTGATAGGAGTTGCTCTAGGATCTACCGTGATGGTAGGTTGTTGGGAAACCATATTTCTTAATGGAACAAAAGTGGATTTGGAGCAATGTTGTGCTGTGATCTTGTCCTCCTCCAACTTAGCCAACCCTAGGGCTTCCATCATTGTGTTGGGACATAACATTTTAACCTCAGATTGGATTGCATCCTTCAGACCACTCACAAAACAACTCCTGTAGAATTCATCAGGCAATCCTTCTATGTGATTGGCCAGTTTCCCAAATTATGTCTGATACTCTCTCACAGTGCCAATTTGGTGAAGTTTAGTGAGTGCTCCTGTGAAGTCATCAAAAGCACTAGGACCAAATCATTGCAAAAGGAGTTGGGAAAAATTTGTCCATTTCGGCTCTTCATGAGCCTTGATGTACCAACGGAACCATTGAAGGGATTCATGTTCAAAATGAAAGGATGCAGGTGGAACTTTATTGACATCAAAAGTATTATGCATACTGAAATATTGTTATGCCCGATATATCCATCCAGTCGGATCATCACCAGTGAAGCGAGGAAAACCAAACTTCGGCCCACAAAAATTATTGGAAGAAGAGTACCCAGTGATTGCAGAAAACTTTGGCTATCGTCTATTGTTCATGGATGAATGTTGAAGATGGAGAACGAGAATGTTTTCATCCAGATCTTGGAGTTTGGTATTAAGGGATGCAAGTCCTTCCTCCATGTTTATTCCTCCTACGCGGGTGACAACCATAACCAAGTTTTTTTTTTTTTAAGGGAGAATGGGTAAAAAAACAAAAACAAAAACTTCTTTTGTAAATTAAAATTTGGATTTGGGAAAAACTTTGATGGGTAATTGGGGTTTGACTAGGTTTTGGACACTTTCTAATGGACAAGGAAACATAAAATGGGGATTTTAGAAGTGGGGTGAAAGAATGAGAAAATTTGTCCAAGAGGGAGAAAGAAGCAGAAATAGGAAATGAACACTGTGGCAAAATTTGAAGGTGATTGGGTGAAAATTGAAGAAATTATGGAAAACCCTAAAAATAGACAGATGTGGTATTTCTGGATGCAGGAAGTGGAATTTGCGATAGGGTCATCACGAAGTAAATACACCGAATGGAAGTACAGGGGTTCTAGTGAATTTTCAAGGGAAACAGAGCTAAAGCAAATAAGATATGGCAAACTGATAGAAATTTGTACCTTTTTTTTCCTGGAATTGATTTGCAATGGCTTTGGACATATGCGATCTTCTATTTATCAGATGGAAATAGATATGGACCCCAGGTATGCTCGGATTCCTAAAGGTTGAGGGGATTCACTCGACTACCAATGTTGTCTAATGACTTGCGTATTGGGGAAGTACACCTCACTCCACAGATCAGGTAAAAATGATAGATGCTTTGCCACAAACGACAATGCTTGGTTTAACTCATGGGTGGGAACTAATCAATCAGGTAGGGGCCGTTTCCCTTTTCGCTGGCAGGTCCTCTCAATGGGCCAAATACTTCGGGGTTCTTGTGGTATTCCTCAAAATGAGTTTTAGGGTTATGCCCAGGTACTTCCCACAGTTAAGTAGATAGGGATTATTCCTAGATCCGAACCTGCAATTGAAAGGAACAATACAGATGCAAAGAAAAAGAACTACTGCAATAATCACAGTGCCTGGAATTCACTGCGAAAAAGAAAATTGGTAGAAATTCCACCCAACGAGCCCAAGAAAGTGCTCTGAACCAGATGTGGGGAACCTCCAGCAATTAAATGATGAAAATGCACGATATATCAGAAATAGCAGAACACAGAAGGGATTTTATTGATCACAGGACACTTCGAGGGGGAAACCTCCTTTGAGCAAGCTCAATACAAATAACTAGTGGCTACCTTCATTGGCCTCAACACGTACTTATATACTAAGTCGAAGCTAAAAAACTATTACTCTCCATGAATGTGGGATAATACAATATACTCACGGGACGACTTATAAAGCATATGCGTCCAACAACAATATACTAACAATGTGGGATAATACAATATACTCACGGGACGACTTACAAAGCATATGCGTCCAGCAACAATATACTAACAAAGTGAAGAGAAGGGTTGACACGGGTTCCTAACAATTTCATCAAATGGAGTTCACTTGTAGGTGCAAATCAATGTTCTTTTAGCATTTCTAAGGTGAGTTATGTGATGGATTTGGGTATTGTGTGTCGATTTCTCTTGGTAATTTCCAACTCAACTGCTCTCTATGCTTCTGGGCACCTTATATTTTCCACCACACCAAATAATGGGAGCTAACATTTCTCCATGTCCCAACCGGATCCTTGATGTAGGTGTTGATACTTTTCCAAAGAGGCATTGAATTCTTTCTATAGTGAAGTACTGACAATTATGCAACTAGCAATGACTGCATAACCCCAATGTATTTCTTTCTATGTCCTCCTTGGGAGATTTGTAGTTGTCTATGCTTCCTTTTGTTGCCACCTAACTAAGTCATCCAGGTTTTCCTTGATATTTTCAGTCACATTGTCTTGCTTGACATCTTTTTCCACAACTATCTTCAAACTCCTCACAACATTTTGTAACTCATGTATATGTTTTGCAATATGTTCTTGCATACCGAACAAGTCCTGTTGTAATGAACTGCATATATTTGAAATTATACCATGATTTGCATATCATTCCTTAGGCTTTCCACTTCTGCCACTAATGCTTCTTTCTCAAACAACATGGCATTATTCTCATGTCGAAGAGCTACATCTCCTTTGTGTGCCTCCGATACTTCATCCTCAAGAAAGCTTATCTTTTTATGTCCCTTGGCTGATTCCTTGATTAATTTTGTACGTTGAATTTTGTAGCCATTGTATTGGCGACATTGGCATAAGCTATGATAGTGGGTTCTTGGTTTGTGGCCATGAATACAAGAGTCTCAAAAGTCACTTACATTTCCGGATGGGAGGCCAACTTGAGTTTTTTTATGTGTTCTTTTGACAATTTGTTTCTTTTTGTGGTCAAACAGAAAGGAACTAGGCAAGGATATAGAATCCTCCTTCAATGGGGTGTACAAGCCAATCCCAAAATATCTTAATGGGAAATGTCTACCAGTGATGGTATTTTTTGTATATGGATTGGCCAGATCTAACTCATTGTTTGGTGCTTCACTATTCTAAGATTTGACTTCTTCTTCTTTTATTCTTTTCTCTCCTTCCTCTTTCTACAGAGTTTCTTCCTGCTCCTTTTGTCAAGATTATTCCTGCTCCCTTTGTTGTAACTCAACCTTCTTCTGCTCAGTCTCTTTTATTCTTTGATCTTCCTCTATTTTTGTGGCTTGTTCCATTTTTCCTTCTTCCACTTCCTTTTTTATTTCTAGTTTCCTTGGTTGTCTTTCCTCTTGAGATAACAATTTTTCCTTTCTTTCATATTTTCTCCCATTCCTATAATGTCTTATATATTTTGAAAAATTCTTCTTTAGTGCAAAAATCATTTGCATATGGCCACTTGAAGCCCATATAGGAATAATGATTTACAACTTTTTTCTTACAATCATTTCTTCGGACTTCTCTTCACCAAAATGAAATAAAATCAATCCTTGCACAAATTTCTCAACATATTTTGCATGTGCCATTTTATAAACACCTAGAATCAATGGCAAATGGGATCATGAAGCTTTATTTGCTTTGGCTAAAGCAGCACCAATTTTATTCATGAAAGTCTATCACACAATTTCTTGTAGTACCACCTTATTAGTGACATATTTGAGGAAGACATATGGTGCTTGGGTACATCCATATATTCATAGATATGTTCCTTATTCCATGGGGAAATAGTCACATGACTTGGTAACCTATTCTAAATCTCTGCCACACATACACTTTTTCAGTTGCTTATGTATGAGTTCATACAAAGGCATGATAAACTCCTCACTGATTTGTTTGTAGTGATTGTTGTATTTGTGCTTCCAAATAAGATGACAATAAATGTGCACCAGATGATCGACATGCACTGGAGGCTCAACATGGACGCACCTCCATCCCATGCCAGGGAAGTTATTTGTGGTGCATATTATATGCAATAGTTAGGAAGGCATGAAATTTTGATGCATGTCCTGTTGTGATTGTCTTTACTATGAGAATTGCTACCTGTAGACTTGTGGATGAAATGGATGCCTAGTTAAATATAGTGAATAATAATGTGACATGATATAAAAGTGGAGGCCATCCCTCACAGAATTGCATGGCATTAGGTAATCCATATAATTTACATATTAAAGTTGTGGAAATCTTGTATGGTAACTCCAAGCACTTGGTTTGATATAAGACATTCTCTCTTGATCTGAAACTTTTATCCTTTTCCCATATATGCTTCATGAAGGCCATATAATCTATCTATAAGGAGACAACCCAATAAATAGTTAAATTAATTTTAGATACTAAGAATTTGTAGTAACTGTTTAGGGGTGTTGGCTGAAATGAATTAATGGCTTCTTCATTATCACCCTTGATTTTTCTATTAGTCACACATGTTTTCAAAAGTAACCATTCAATTACGCCTATGGGGGTAGAGAAATTGGTAATGAGTAATTGAGATGAGAAGTTGTAAATGGAAGGTCACAAGTTCAAATCCCCGTGGTTACTTACTTACAAAAAAAAAGTAACCATTCAATTACATCTATGCAAGGAAAAACAATGGGACTAGCTATCACCTTGAGTATCCCTAATCTTCTAATGTTTTAATAAATTGATAGTTCTTTATCCCCCTCCGATAAGTTTGGGTACTCTTCTTCACTAAAAATATAGTATATTTGACCCCACTAATATATTGGCTTAGACTTCATTTCACTGCTAGTGTCATTGTATTGCATGATCAGGACCATTTCTTTGTTGGATAATTTTAAAAGTGGCATTCTTAGTTCTTTGAGGTAACAATTGATACATTGTGGGTCAAAAAGAAACATGAATAAGTAGATCTCGCATTGACTATATTATGTTCTATATGTAGGAAGAAACATCCCCTAAATGATTTTCCATTAAACAATGTTGAATTCTGCAACATTTGTGAACATAACCATTCTACCAATAGTTTCTGTTCTCTACTTGGATTGAAAGTGGTGTACTAGGGAACTAATGAAGAAACATAACAAAATTGTTTAATTGCCCAAAAGTAACCTTAGTAGCCTCGACCATCATGTATGAATCAAGACCCTTCTCAGGTTTTCATCACTAATCGAGATAGCCAACAAATGTAATATACTCCTCAAGCATGGCATCCTCCCATGAACTGTTACAATGGTTTCCAAAACCAACCCAAGGCTACCAATAGTCACATGGTTGGTGAGGTCCTCCCTTTGGAAATCAACAACAACCATAATTTACTCAACAACAACAATTATAGATTCCTATAAACAATCCTCTTCTGAGACCTCAACTTCCTGCACAACTTGCTCCTAACCCAGATAATAAAACAACTCAACCTACTTAGACTGTTGAGTTTCCTGGTTAATCTACATATGTTAACTCCCTCGTGGAATGCCAATATATCCATTTAAAATCAGGGAGAAATATTAATAAGACTTGTCAAATTATTATAGAAAATGAGGATGGGGAAGTCCAAGAATTCACAAAAAAAACATCCTAATGATCATATTGAGGATCATCCTCCCATAACTTGTCAAACCATTTTTCCTGGAACTTTATACCAACTACAATCATTAGGGGTTACACAACTTCCTCCCTTTCTGGAGATTTTACTTAGCCCAAGTTTGACCTTCTTGGAGAACTAAGGAATGTGTGTGTCAAATTTCTATTATTTCAAGAAATCAATGATGTTCCTATATATGGAAAAACTATTCAAGAGTCATGTATCAAGAACCTGGTAGAAAATGAAAATATCCTCAAGTTATTTATGTTATCGGTCAACTAGAAGATGTGATGCTTGGAAAAGTATTCACTGTCAAATGTATAGATCTTGATAGCCCAATAGTTGATGTTGAAACTAACAATGTCAACATCTCAAACAATTTGATTGATTTAGGGGATTTTATTTACATTATGACTAAGGAAACTATGAAGAATATTGGATTGTTTAACCTAAGACAAACTCCTACATCTCTCCAATTAGCATACCAATCCACTGTTAAACTTGAGGTTGTAGTGATTTCCATAGATTCATGGGAGTATCCTAGAGATTTTATGGTTCTCCAACCAAAATCCAACTTGGGAGGTTATCCCTTGATTTTAAGTAGACCATGCTTGGTCATTGTTGATGATTATATCAGTTTCTGATATAGTAATATGACTATTTTCTATGGGAACCCTACTAAGAAACTCACCTTGTTATACCCTCCTTCCAAGCCTAACATAGATCATGAAAGCCATATGTGTGTGGAAATTGAGGATAATAATGATGAATTAAGTGTTCAACAATTGATCACGATTGATCAAGCTCTTTATTTCAAAGAAGAAACCGAGGATGATATAATCAATAATGTTATCAACAATCCTTATGCATCTTCACAACCAACTATTCAATTCTTTAGTTTTGTTATGGATCCATCTGCGAAGGAAAACTATTTTTTGGTTGATATGTCCTTGTAATATGAATTTATACCCACTCCTCCTTGTTGCGCCGAGAGGCGCTCTATAGCCCAGTATGGGGGAGATCTTGTGATTCGAGTAACAAAATAATACAAAGTAAATAAAAAAAGAATAATACAAAGTAAAAAGTAATAAATATTATGTCGGCCATAAACCAAAAGAATAATACAAAGTAAAAAGTAAATATGAAACTTAAACTAGAGACTTTAGAGCTTAGGATTAGGTGGTAAATATTATGTCGGCCATAAACAAAAAAGAAGTCAATATGAGACTTAAACTGGAGACTTAACTTTTTACTTTTAATACAAAGTAAAAAGTAAATATGAGACTTTAGAGTGTTTGTCCAGTAACAAAGTAAACAAAAAATAATAATACAAAGTAAAAAGTAATAAATATTATGTCGGCCATAAACAAAAAAGAATAATACAAAGTAAAAAGTAAATATGAGATTTAAACTAGAGACTTTAGAGCTTAGGATTAGGTGGCCCAGGTATTGCACTCAAGGAGCTATTCAAGGCCTTGCACCTTGGGAGATTTGATCCCTCTCGGCGCTTGATAGAGCCTAGGATTTGGATCTAGACTGGTTATATAACAAACTCCACTAGTATCCCAATAGAGATTAGCCTAGGAAGAACATTGAATATCAATTTTGGGTTGATGGCCTTGCAAAACAAACAATTAAATAATGTATTGCAATAATAGAGTGATGCATTTGCTTGGAAGTATATTGATATGAGGGGAATTCACACGGATATTTGGACTCGCCGTATTTATATAAAATATGATCTTTGACCTATTAGAAAATCCTAATGTTGAATGAATATTTCATTACGTGAGATAGTAAAAGATGAATTGTAGAAGCTAATTAAAGTGAATTTGATTACCCTATTCTTTATAACAAATGGGTTTCGCCACTTGTGATTTTCCCAAATAAAAATAGAAATGACGAATTTGTATTGATTATAGAGAGCTGGAAAAAGCTACTCAAAAATACCATTTTCCCATTTCATTTATTAACTAAGTTCTTGACACATTAGTAGGAAAAAAAAATTCCTTTCCTTGATGGGTTTATTGGATACAATCGAATTCAAATTTCTCATGAGGATCAAGACAAGACTACCTTTAATTGTCCCTAGGGAACATTTGTCTATTGAGTATTTCCTTTTGGACTTTGTAATGCACCTGTTACCTTTCAATGGGCTACTCTTGGTACCTTTTCATGTTTGATCTATGGTTCTTTTGAAGTATATATGGATGATTTTATAGTGTATCGTAACACATTTGATGAAGCTTTGGCTAATCTAGAAAAAAATATTTAAATGGTGTAAAGAAGCAAACCGTTCCCTTAGTAATGAAAAATGGCATATGTTACTTACTTAGGGAATTATTCTTCATCACCACATCTCTTTTGCATGTATGAAAGTGGATCCAAAAAAAAATGAGGTAATATCCAATCTTCCTATTCCAAAAATCTAGAAATATGTGTGTAGCTTTTTGGGGCATGCTAGTTATTATTGTCATTTTGTTGAAAATTTTACTAAAATTGCATCCCCTTTGTTTACATTACTTTCCAAAGATATAGAATTTGTTTGGACTGATCGATATCAATCTTCTTTTAAAACTCTAAAGGAAAGATTGTGTGTAGCTACAGTTTTAAAGAAACCAAACCAGTCCTTACTTCACATCTCTATTGATGCTTCAGATACAATCATTGGAGCGGTGCTTGGACAATAAGAACATAAACCTTATTCTATTTACTTCATCATCCATAGCTTAGGCCCCACTGAGTTAAATTATACGGTACAGAGAAATATTTCCTTACTATTGTTTATTCTATAAATAAATTTCATCAAAACATAATTGGCTATCCTGTCTCCATACATACAGATCACTTTTCCACCTGTTATTTGATGAAAAAACCTACAACTAATGGCAGAGTGACTAGCTAGATATTATTATTACAAGAATTTGATATCACCATCGTTGATAATCCTAGAAAGGATAATGTTGTTGATGATTTCCTTTCTAGGATCACTAATGACTGGTATGCTTTAATACCTGTTGAAGATGTCTTTCCTTACAAACATTTATTTGCACTATCTACTCACACTCCATGGTTTACATATATTCCTAACTACTTTTCTTCAGGAAAACATCCAGCACACCTCTCACAAAAGGAGTGATAGTGAATTATCAGGCAAAGTGCCATGTATTCTTGGATTCAAGGATATCTCTTTTACACAAGGTAGGATCCCATAATCCAACATTGTGTTAGAGAGGACGAAATTCATGACATCCTAAAGCATGTCATGATGGGCCTTATCATGGGCACTTTGCTGAAAAAATAAATGTTAACAAAGTGCTACATCTAGCTACTATTGTCTTAGTATTTTTCATGATGCTAAAAAGTATGTGAGAAATTGTGATAGTTGTAAGAGGATGGGGAAACCTACTCAATTTGATCAAATTCCATTACAAACTCAAATCATAGTGGAATATTTTAAGAAACGGGCTTTAGATTTTGTCATCTTTACACACAATACATCATTAAATGGGTTGAGGTCAATTGTCATCTTTTTGTCATTATTTTGCACAATCCATTTCTTTTTTTGCCTATCTTTTTACTCCATAATTGATCTTTTATGATGATTAAAGCCTAATTTTGCAACAAAGTACTTTTAATTTGCATTTCTTTACATTTCATTGATTATTTAAATAATAAAGTAGAATAAATACATATTTTGTAACTAGCTTTGGAATTTCTATAGAATTGGTCTTGCTACAGAACCTATGTTGTAAATATTGTTGCAGGATTGTTATAGGACCTCACCTCCAGGTTGTGCTGGAGAATATTCTACAACACTTGTTATAGAACCTCACCTATAGGCTGTGAGGAGAGGTTGTGCTTCAAAACCTACACTGTAAACTTTGTTGTGGAACCCCGTCTACAAGTTTTGTGGTAGATTCCAACTTGCTACAAGTGTTGTTGTGAATATTAAGCTACATGACCATGACATGAGGGTTCAATTACACCAGTTTTAGAAGGAAGGATCTCTGGAGATAGGTTGTTGTTGATCATGTATACAATGCATAACCATATTTCTCATGTTTGATATAATAAGAGGGTTATGTAGTTGTGATGGGATAAGATCAAAATAATGTATTACTATTTTGAGTTTAGATGTTTGTTAGAACAACTTCATAATCACAAATTATCTAGCATGTTCTTATCCTATTTTCCTTAATAAGAGTGCTTCTAAATTTGCATAAAAAGGGAGCCCCTTTCCTCTGTAAGGGGGGCTTGAAGGCTCAGAAAACTCTACTATTGTGTATTTAGATCATTGGGTTACTTTATAAGCTATTTCAGAATTATTGGTGTACAATTTCCATGTGTGTTTAAGTTAATTACATAATTGCTATAGCCCTTCTAGCACTTTTCTCTAAGGAGGTATCTCCCGCTCCAACAAAACATGTATTGTTCTTTTATTTTTGTAGATGTTAATTTCATTAGATTGAAGATTGTAATTGCAATTATGTTGTTCATTTTTTTGTAGATGTTGATTTCATTGATCATATACTATAATTACATCGTTGGCGTTCTTTTATTTATGTAGATATTAATTTCATTAGATCGTAGAGTGTAATTGCAATTATGTTGTTCTTTTATTTCTATAGTTGTTAATTTCTTTAAATTGTAGATTGTAATTGCAATTCCTTGTGTTTGATCATTTACTTTACCTTCCTAGTATTGGATTTTGTTTTCATGTTCAAAGTGTGAATGCAAGCCATCATTTATTCTTTTAATGCAAATGGTGATTGACGAAAGCATATTTTGATTAATAGTTTGTTTTCATATTCCATGATCAATTTCCTTCTTGTTTGATCTCATATTAGATAAACTAATGCAATATAAGAAGTATCCTGTATAAATATTCCAGGGTAACTCATAAGAAACTCAAAACCTCGAGGTGAAAAATTAATGAACAATCTGTTTAGTTACTTTTCAAAGGGTAATTAAAGAGGTTGTCAAGCTCTTTGATTATATGTCTGACCTTTTCCAAATTCATAGTATTGTGATAGAATGTTTATATAATTAGGCTTTCGTTCCAAAAAATATCCGCATAAACAAACCTTGCAGAATAATGTGGCATCTCATTGTTCCATGACAATCTCCCATATGTTGTGTGTGACCAATCATAAATATGATGAATGATGTAAGGTTGTTTGAAATATTGAACCTTCAATAACACTCATTTTGGTCCTTCTAAAATTGAACATATATATCACATGTTATTTAGATACTTTTTCCTCTATAGTAGGCCATTTATCAAGGCTCACCATTGCTTGTTTGGATCTCCACTTCAAGTCAATAAACCCATCAATTTTTGTCCTAAGAGGTTTATAAACATCAATAATTGAGCTTAGAGAGAACAAATTATCTCCAATATTTGTCGACTCTCAACAAGGAGGTCCAATTGGTCAAGGTCACCCTTCAATTTTGCATGGTGGGATGTGCAATGTTGAATATTCAAATTATGGTTGAACATGATATTCCAAAGGAATATCCTCAAGTATATAAGAGGGGTAGGTAGTTATGGGCACATACTCAAGCTCTTTCCAAGGATTGACCTTGGGTTTATTTTGGCCTTTCAACTGAGAACGATCCTAGGAATGAGAATCACCCTCAAAATGAGCACTACCCCTTTCATCCAACCTCTCTTCAACTATACATACAAATACATACTTATAAAAAAGAGCATACATTTATTTGTGTATAAACACACACACACACACTCACACACACACTCACGCACACTTTTGATCCGTTTATAATATACAAGTAAATTTCAAAGAATTTACATACCATAAGAAGTGGGAGTTGTACATTCACTGAAATGGGAGAATTTCCCATGTTTGGATCATAATCCCTATGCCAATAATGAAATTATCATGAGTAATTAGACATATAATCAAATAATGGCTAACATCCAGGCCTACCTATAGATGGATACACACTTTATTGGGATGCTCCACTCAAATATGCAACTGACAAAGGGACAAAAATTGAATTAGAGATATCATGTGTGACTACAAAGTTCAACATGCATGTAAGTACAATTTTACATGTGCATAAATGTACATAACATGACCTTTGTACAACACACGAGACTCTATGGACAAATCTGACCAACTTTTACTACTGTCAAAAGGGGCTTCCTAACTAGATGTCCCTCTATCATTAGAATTCCTAGATGGCGTATGCCTCGAAGAACAAGGCAGCGACTCCTCTCAACCCACACACACACACACACACATGGATTGAGAGGATTCTTTGCCTTGTTCTTCAAGACATAAGTGTGTGTGACAAGCAACAATTCTAAGACATTGCAAAATAATAACATGATGATAGGGTACAAATCATACATATAATTTATAAATGATTTTGTAAACATGGATAAATAGGAAACTAAATAATCTAAACTATGAACCTTAATAATCTATGGGAAGTGAATTGTACTAATTAATTCAGTTAACTGATCACTCATATTGATATCCTTATTAAAATGTGTTTTAAATTCCTAATGATTGATTGAGTCATTAGTGGAAAAAGGAAAATAAGATCCTTATCCTCTTAGTTAGGGACTCTCTTATATTCCATGCATCAAAGATGCTAAGAAATCATTTTTTTTCCTCTCAAATTAGGACCTCTCTTATATTCCATACATCAAATATACCAAGTTTTTTTTATTGATATGTGGACTACTCAACTCAATAACTTGTGCAAAGCTGGTTTAGCAAGATCTAATAATTTTGATAAAATTTCCAAAATCAATATTACATTTTTTTTTGGTGTGTTGAGAGAAATATGACAAAGGTCCCAAGAAAATCATTTCCTTTGAATGAAAGTAACTCAATTCATGTGACATTCCCTTCTTTTGAAATCTTGACAAGTTACAATTATGGTCCTTATGGTATTTCTATCAAAATACGAAAGGCAAGGTTTATGGCTGCTACTCTCCCCTACGAGTTTATTGCTAGTAAATATGCGATGTTGAATAAGGCAACTAACATAGTTGTACCATAATCACTATTGAGATGGATGTTTATGGAGAGTATTCTTGAGCAACTAAAAGTGAACATAGCATTCTCACTCCACACATAAAGGTATAATCTTTTGTGTCCACTATCGTTTTCTTTTCACCATGCTTGACGTTTGATTCACTACTCTGCACCAATTTATTATTTTCTTTTGAATTAGAATCATAAGAATCTTTCAAGTGAGGAAAGCTAAACAATCATAAAAAAACTGTATTAATATAATAATTATTGTTTTTTGAATTTAGGCTCTAATGCACTTTTGGTTGTCAACAAAAAGGGAAAACGACTCTTTTAAACATTTTTAATCAAATGTTCATAAGATAGGCCTACGTGGAATTGAATTCCTATTATTTGAATTTTTTATTCTTTGAATACCTCAGTACTATGCTTTGACATGAATACAAAGAAGAATGTAAAAATACAATCACTCCATTATTCAAAAGACTTGAATGGAATCTCAAGGACTCACTAGGACTCTTGCATTGCATCTACTCATTCATTGGAGATTCTTCTCTCTTTGATATCTTAGTCTTTTGTACTTAGAGCTCACTTATGTATCAATTATTGAGGGAAATTGTTGGTGCTGTGATATAATTTTTTTTAGTGCTGTTATAAAAATATTATTAACCAAGTTTCAAAGTATATTTGTTATTGAGGTTTTAAAGTATATGCACTTCTCATTTGGAGATTTCCAGATCAGTGTAATTATCTCTTGTTAATAGTTACTTTAAGAATTTCATTTCAATTCATGTATTCTCTATCCCATGACTTTCAAATCAAAATTAATGGTTACCTTTGCTTGTTTTTCATTATGGATATTTCATCATTTTGGTCATTTTCAACTTCTTGCATGTTTGATATTTTTTCATATTACCCATATTTTCCTTGTTGCTACAAATGGGACTTTTGTAGATTATTTTTTGGTGCTCGTTGTTTTTGCAATTGATATACTTGCCTTTACTTTTTATTATTCCTCCTTAAATCAATTATTTACATATCCAATTATTTCGACAAGTGTATAGCTTATTTCATTTTTATTATCTCATAATGTGTGGTCTTCTCTCTTTAGGATCTTATTTGTGTCATCGTCTTACTTGTCTTTATGTGAATGCTTTATATTTCTTTTCAAAGCGACGATAATCCCAATATATGCCCATAGTTGCCCCATTCAATGCCTAGGTCTACTATAGAAAATAAGTATGTTTTATATCACTTGAGATTTCATATTTTTTTCCAAATGAAAAAAACAATATATTTGATATTTTGGAGGTTTTATCAAAATATGCATTGTACTAGTCCTATACATACTCAAATAAATTGAAAATTATAAGATTGTTTTGCTTGTTTATCATCTAAGCATAGAATTTGACCCCTATTCCAAGCCTTCCTTTAGTATCACCAAGGATACTCAGTTTATCAATAATACTAATCATCAAAATAGAAATCATGCTCAATTTTGTCCATTACTTAATAAGAAAATAATGGCCTAGCAATTATGTATACATGTGTTGGTTCATGAAGGTATGTTATGGTTAGTTGTGAATTGTGAAATTGGGAATATCTAAATTAGGAAAATTTATTGCTATGCCATTCAATTTCCATGCCCAAATGGAGGCAATACAATGGCTAGACTCTGCCTGCTCATGTCGCTTGTAATGAATTCATTGCAACTCCATCCATAAGAAAATGAAAGTAGTGAGTGCCACTGTGCTATGCTACCATTTTTTTATGAGGAATGATTTTCACAATTGATTTGGTTTAGATTTCTGGATAGCTATAAATCACATGTGATGGTTATTATTTTTGTATCTAAACCTATCACAATTATTTTGGTCTAAAATTTTGGATAGTCATGGATGATTTGCATAGCCTATTAATTGTGTAGTATTTATCCCATCTAAAATTAGTCATAATTACTTTAACATAAACTCTTGGATAGTTATAGATAACCCACGAGTTCCATTCCTTTTGCATTGTTCACCCAACACAAAATGATTGCTTTTACTTTTGTACCAGTGATCTCTAAAATTGAGTATGAGAGAAGATTTATAAGATCATTTGAGTTAAAGGTGGAACCCTAATATCCTAACCTCTCATAGTAGTTTAATATTGTAGTATTTTATTTTTCAATTATTGGAATTCCATTATGTAGAAAGTAATAATTTTTAATTATACTTGATGCTTATTAAATTTATATAAAAAACACTTGTGAGCATAGCCAATGAGATCGTCTCCTTCACTCGTAAATCAATCCAACATCACCTAAGACAACAAACACTCCAAGAGTCCAACAAACTATTGTAGTCCACACCTATGAGGTGAGTCAACATGATTTTCTCCTTCAACTTCGAGCTGAGTTGACAAACACAAACAAACACTCCATTAGTCCAACAAACCATTATATTCCACAGTAACAACGTTTGCAACTAGTTGTAGCCAATAAGAAAAGTTGCAAATGGCTTTGCTCATTTTCAACTTTTCTGATATATCAACATGTTTTAGACCAAAAACATTGTTCAACCAAATTTTTTTCTTCTTCAGTTGAACAACTGAACAATGTTTTCAGTAGAACATTTTTTTTCTAGCAATGTATGATGGAATATAGCTAACACAAATTTCTATTCTAAGTAAACACCTTTCATTAAGTTTAACTTTCAACGAAAAATTAAGGTCAATTGTTTGCCAAAACCTTTTGAAAGCTGATTTTTTCCCTACGATATTTTATATAAAAAACAAGAGCAACTTAGTCCCTGCCTTCTAGCTTAAAAGAAATAAGAGGAACAAATTATTGAATAACAATTTATTATTGAAGGGAAAATTCTTTGACAAAGAGGTAAGATGACATATAAAAAGATGGAAATATTTCAATGTCTTTCTTTTGTGCATTCTCAATGGATTTTTGGAAAGCAAAAGATAATACACTAGCCCAATTAAACATTGATCTTGATGTAATGATGGAACGAAAAATTGGCACGCAAGCATCTTTGAAGTGGATGTAATCATGTTGTCCATACAACCTACATATAATTTCCATTGCATAAACATAAGAGAATCCCAAATTTATGATCAAGTATAAACCATCATTCTTTGACATGAACATTTTACCCTCAATACACCATCCAACAATAATTCTCTTAACATCATGCCTTTTGTAAAATTTCTCTACCCATTCATTAGTTAAATGCACATTAGCTTGGTAAAGCTTATCTATACTTTTCAAGTTTTGAAGGATGAAATCATGCAATGTACTTCCCTTCATCATTAAGAACAAACTTAGTTTTAGGATTAGCATGTTGTATAATCCACTCAAGAATATCTGAACAAGAAAAAATATGGGTCCTTGCAACAACAATATGTAAATAAGACTTTCTAGTATTAGGAAAAACATGGTCATCAATGTTCCTCATGGATGGATCATTGGGAGGAAAAACCTCATGATATTCTCCCTCTTTAAATCTCCTAAAAATTATCCCCGAGAAGTAAAACTAATTTGAGGACCTATGGATGCATCAATGTCTTTAAATTATGGTTTGACAGGTTCAATATCAAGTTTAACAAGTTGAATAATAGGGACATAAACCTCTTCCATTTCTTCGGATCATTGTTTGATACTTTTGTAATCTCAAAATTTTTTCTCTTCGCTTTGTGATAAGGCTTAGGAGTTCTAGTAATAGGTTTCCTTTGGGGAATATTCATAATTTTTTACTTCAAATCATTTATGAAAATAGAAACAGGATCATTTTACTATTTTACAAATAGAACTGTAAACAACTAATCTAGAAAAAGAGAATTTTGTTTATTTTGTTTTTTGCAAATTTATCAACGCATCATAATTTTGAAAATAACATAATGCGTGGAAAAAAAGAAGAAGATTATAATCACCAAATTGATTATCAAAACTATAGAATTTTCACTGAGGTCACTAGTGCTTGAAGAATTGAAAGCAAGTACTGAAAATGAAGTTGATGAAATGATGAAACAATAAGCTAGATATGTATTTAAAACCAATTCTTGATTTGATGTTTTGAAATGACAATCCGAATAAAGTATTACATTTAAAAGTTTGATTGCATAAAAGAATTGGCCAACTTTGAAATCAAGTTCAAACACGCCAAAGCTTGTTGACAAATTAGCTGGGACATTTCACGTGTGTGGAAAAATGTTCGAATATTTGGCTCAATAGTCATATTGGCAAAAAACATATTGGTGTTGTACACCATTCTTGTGTAGTCAATCATGTAGGATCATAAAAACAAAGATGGAAATCCAAACTTCGCCATCGTAATGTGCTCTATTGAGAATGAATCTTGGTTTTTCTCCTAAAGTGATATTAATCAACAAGAAATTATCATATATCTGTTGCATCCCATCTTTCAACAAAGGCAAGAGGAGAATCAAAGCACACAACATTAAAACCATTGTCCCCATGTGTTCCATTAGTTATTGTTTTCCATAGATTTAAAGACAATGTCATTGATTTCTATTGTCTTATGGGGAGTATTATAGTACGATACTCTATATCAGATAGTCCATTATGTAATAGCTTTCACTATTTTATATTAACACGGAGGGAGGTTGGCATTGAAAAAGTTGGATTCAGCTAGGTGAACATTCAAATAAGGTCGAAGGAGTCATCCTCATATAAGGAACATTGGCCAGCTTTTTCCTATGAATCAATCCCCCCAAAATTGATCCCTAAAAAATCACATTAATTAGAATCACCTTCTTATCTACATGTCAAAAACGGATCCCTAAAAATAGAATTATTTTTGCAAATTTTCTTAATAAAATCATGTTCCTATTTATTTATATATGTTTTTGAACTTCCAAGTTTATGAGGTTTCTTGTTTGTTGATTCTGGGTAGGCATTGGAGCAACTCAGTGGGAAGACTCCAGTTTTTATATGCAGGAATGGTTTGAAAGCTTATTTGTGTTTTCCCTGGATTTTATCATTTATATGCAGCAAGGTATACTGTAAGGTTCTTTGGAATCAGGCGAAATGAAAATATTTCCTGCTATGTTACTGTTAGGGGAGAGAAGGCTCTTCAACGTTTGGAGAGTGGTCTGAAAGTGAAGGAATATGATCTTAAGGGTCTCCCTTAAAACAAGTGTATAAAATCCTTACAGAATAAACTTATTTAAAGATAATGTTTATAAGAAGAAGAAGAAAAGTAGGATATAGTGTTCACATATAGAAAGACTTTAATACCAAGATTAAGAGTGATTAGTCATCAGTTCAATTTAACATTGAAATTAATTTAATAATTGGTCATTTGTTGTCGATTAAAAGATTATGCTTGTAAGAAAAGCATTGCAGAGTCTAGTGTTTGCATATAGAAAGACTTTAATCTAGTCAATTGTTACCTATTGCTCTCCATGGCCCCTATCAAATGATCTTAATTGTTGCCTATTTCTCTCCATGGCCCTATCAAATGATCTTATGCTTCTCCCTTAAAACAAGTGTATAAAAACCTAATACAATTAACTTGTTTAAAGATTATGCTTATAAGAAAAACATTGCAGGATAGTGTTTGCATATGAAAAAACTTCAATCCCAAAGTTGAGAGTAATTAGTCATCAATTAAATTTAATACATTGGAATACAAGGTCGTCATTTTATCATTTGGTTAAGAGTAATTGGTTATCAATTAAATTTAATACATTGGAATAAAAGATCATCATTTTATTATTTGTTGAAAGGTAGATTTCTCTAAATTTGTGATACCAAATACATTAAGAGTTAGATAGCTCTCAATTTATAATACCAAATATTGTCTTCATGCACAAAGAACTTTAAAGTTTTATTTTTTTCTAATAATTCATTCCATTATTGATTGATTTATTCAAATTCATAGATTAACAAACATTCTCTAAAATATTTTCTAAATTAAATATAATATAGATTGAAAGTACTTACTTTAATCTTCATAATTTCTTTTAGTTGATTTTTTGTTGTGGGAATTTCTCCTCTATCTAGTGATTTGTTGATTTTTTTGTTGTGGAATTTAGATTTTTTTTGTTGTGGGAATTTATGCTCTATCTAGTAATCATTGTTTGACATTTTATTGACACAGTGCAAACAGAAAACAGTAAATCTCGAGGCATTTGAATATGAGTTGGATTTGCTTTGACATAAGTATACTATTAGAAATGAAACATTGAATCATTCCATTCTTGATTCATTTATTCAAGTTCATAGATTAACAAACATGCTCTAAAATATTTTTTATTGTTAATATAATAGATTGAAAGTTCTTATACTTCAATCTTCATCTTTATTTTAGTTGATTTTTTGTTATAGAAAGCCATACTATGTCTAGTGACACACTCTTTGACATTTTACTAACATGACACAAACGCAAATCTGTAAATCTTGAAGCATTTGAATATGAACTGGGATTTGATTTGACTTAAAATTATTATTAGAAATGAAACATTAATTCACTCTTCTGAATAAGCAAGACACAAGCACATGCTCTTTACTGTTGATATTTTACTAGCCTAACAAAACCTCAAATCACAAAACCAAATAACCAAGCAATAAGCACATGCTCTTTATTGTTTAGATTTTATTAGCGTAACATAAAATCAAATCACAAAGCCATAAGACATCGACCAACGTTAACTTTAGTTTGGATTACGTCATTAGAAGTGAACACAAGCACATGCTCTTTACTGTTGATATTTTACTAGCCTAACAAAACCTCAAATCACAAAACCAAATAACCAAGCAATAAACACATGCTCTTTATTGTTTAGATTTTATTAGCGTAACATAAACTCAAATCACAAAGCCATAAGACATCGACCAACGTTAACTTTAGTTTGGATTACGTCATTAGAAGTGAACACAAGCACATGCTCTTTACTGTTGATATTTTACTAGCCTAACAAAACCTCAAATCACAAAACCAAATAACCAAGCAATAAGCACATGCTCTTTATTGTTTAGATTTTATTAGCGTAACATAAACTCAAATCACAAAGCCATAAGACATCGACCAACGTTAACTTTAGTTTGGATTACGTCATTCGAAGTGAAACATTGATATAATCATCTAAAATCAAATTCAGAAGGCAAAGGCAAGATAATATCTTGCCTTCATTGGTGACAACTTTGAAAAAGGTTTTAGAGCCAATAAGTAGGGCAGTGAGGGATTAAGAAGTAAATTAACTCTATGGTAAAGAGTTCATCATGGAAACTTCATTTTACAACCAAACAGGTCAGACAAAATCGAAGGTTTAAAATTTCATAGTAAGGTGTAAACAATCAGAGCAGAGCATCATGGAAACTTCATTTTATAACATGATTACTACCTTCATCCTAGGACGATGGAGGGATTTCTATGATCCCTTATCTTCTCAGGTTTAATTGTTTCCTAACAATACTGGAAAGTCTTCATTTTGGTCTTAGAGCTTTATGTGGGTTGGATTCATAACTTAGGGAGAGTGGCAGAGGGCTAATAACCAAAAGGTGGTCGCCATATCCAGGAGGTGGTGTATTTTACAATAGGTGGTCGGTAGTGAATCCTAGAGAGGCTCCACCAGAGCTCACCAATTTGCCAGCGGGAAATAGAGCACCCAAGCTGCGGAAGCGATGTTCTGGGTATGACGGTCAGATAAATCGAAGGTTTAAAAGTTCACAGTAAGATGTAAACAATCAGAGCAGATCTAACTACTGTATCATTTAATAGTACTTGATCCTTTATCTTATGCTCCAACTGAGCATCATCCAGCAACAAAGAAACCATGTCTTCAGCAGGAGGTAGATCACCTGATCCCCTATCATAACAAAATGTTGAACAATATTTTAACTCTTTGCTAAATAGAAGGTAGTGGACTATAGAAGGAAGGGAATTTCAAGAGTAAACATTGTGAAGGAAAAATGTTAGAAAATAACAAATACATGTACAATAGAGCTTAAAGATGTTGTCACCTGCATAATTAAAATCACAAGTAACAATAAAACGTAATTCATGTTTTGGGTATCAACTTTGGGAAGGAATTTGCATATATCAATTTTTTTACCAGAATTTCAAATAGCTATCAAACAAAATTGCTTTATAATGCTGTTGAACATTTCTCTTACTACCATGTCCTTTACTATATTGAAACTACAGAACTTGCACAAGCCATTTAAAAATGTGTATGCAACACGTCAGTCACTATGTCAACATTTTTCGCCCTTGCTAACTAGAGCGCCCTCAACTCTGCAGGACCGAAAATAAACATAAATTCTATGTCGAATTATAAACAACATTATAAATCAAAACAAAAACACGTATGTTCAGGGATTCAAATCAAGCTTACTTTCATTTACGTGTGGATACAGTAACACCGAAAACGTCGTTTAAAGTCGTTGTGGAAAGCAAAGATGCCCAAAGAAGCTCGAGGGCCTAATCAACATAAAATTATCATCGTGTTGCCATTAAAAGCATTATGAACACAAACTAACTATGAACGAGTATTATATCTCCTTATGTTATGTCCCAAATTTGAAATTGGGTCACAATGGCCTAATCACATTAGCCATATTCATTAGAGTTTGTAAAATTGATGTTAAGGGTCAAATAATTGCCAAGGAGGAAAATTACTAGTTTCCTAGGTTTGGGGTGGAAGCTTTGGGATTTGGAATAAGGGGGATAATAAATGATGTTTAGACATTAAAAGGGTTCAAGTATTTAATGAATAGAGTGAATAAAGAAATTCAAGAGAAATACTAGGTGACAAATGGTTTTGGAGACATATGGAGGATGTGGGACCCACACTAGCTTGATTTTTCATAATACATGGTATCTCTCTTTTGCAAATTCGAATTAATGGGAATGTGAACACTCTTGGGTGAGTTGGTAAGTCATAAAACATGTCATTGAGCATATTAGGTCGAATTGGAAAGGATTGGTAACCTCCATGGAAGATAAAGAGTCAAAGTGGAAGTTTGTGGACACTTGGGCTAGATTCCCTAGCCCCTATGACACCAATGATGGAGAATCTATGACAACTACGACAAATTGCAGACCTGACCTCTGACATCTGACCACTATGACATGTCAGCCCCAAAAATAGGCTCAAGGAAGGCTAATTTGGGAGTTGGAGAAGCCAAAGAGACTCAAAATCGAATTTGGGAGAAGATGGAAGGTTGGAACTGGGAGACAAGTGGCAAATGTGGAATATTTACTAAATGGAAATCTATTGAATCTATTGAGAGGATTTTGACCCTTAGAAGTCTAATGTTGGTTATAAAATGTAGAAATGAAGTATGAGAATGGATTTTGATCATTTGTAGAATTTACAATTGCATTTGTGAAGAGGGAGAGCTAGTGGATGACTAGTTTCTTGCCTTAGCCAATTTCGAGGGTGAAAGATTCCCATCCAAGTTGGTAATTGGAAAGGCCATTCAGACCTTTCATTTGGATCTTTAATGGAGTCTTTATTTGCAGGTGTAAGCTACAGGGTAGCTCATGGTTTCTTCTATTGCAGCTCACTCCTTCAACCATTTCCACTTTTGATGGCATATTCTTGATCCTTGAGGGAGGGCGTTTTTGGTGAGCTATTGTACTCTTTGGGGAAGCTTTTAATGCCCCATTTCTTTTGTAATATGAAGTAAATACTCTGTTCTTCATCTCCAAAAATTTCCAGGTCGAAATTCCAAGTAGAAATGTATAAATCTCATTTTTAATGGAAGAACAATGCCATTTCCCCACTACCTTGTTGTGAGCCAATGTATTGATGATGATTTCGAATGAATGGATGATTCTCTGATATATTTGTGATCAATATACTGCCATGGATGGCTTCTACAAGTTTCATGTACTATACTTGAGCATTTGAAGCATTTTTACTCAGTTTAGTTGTATTGGGAGGTGAAATAGTGCCATTTCCCTAAGGGTCGAATTGGGGATTTTTGCAGTTGAATGGGAGAGGGTGAGAACAATTGTAATAATCCATTAATGGTGCATATGAGACTTTAATAAAATAATTAACACATTACATACCTCTGTTCATAAATTTGAGTGGGTTTGAAGGCATTTGGGAAGCCATTTTCAGTACTTACCCCAGGGGGATTTGAACCCCAAATTACTAGTAAAATTGTATAATTGGTTCAGAATCTTAAGAGAGTTTTCAGAGGTCTTTTGGTGGACATATTTCACCCATAAACATCATATTCAAGTTCTAATATCATTCATACACCTTCCTTGAAGATTTGAAGGCATTTGGAGTCAATTTGAGACCTAGAGACCAATACTAGTCAAAGGAAAATCACTAGTAAAGTTACCTACATTGATCAGAATTGAAAGAGGATTTGCAGAAGTATTTTAAAGGTCCAAAGGCATCCTTGAAACACATATTTATGTTATAATATCATTCACATACCTTCTCAGAAGATTTAGGATCATTTGGGGCAAATTTGGGACCTAGAGATCAAAACTAGTCAAAGGTCTAACTAGGGAAAAAAGTGAAAAATTGCCATTTTAATAAAATTTCTAACAAGGGACATTACAGTGGTATCAGAGCATGATCCTTGCACCTGTGTATTAGGTACATACATTCAAGAATAATTGGCAACCATGTCTTACTATTATGATGAATCCTATGAGTACAATTCTTATGAGGAATATGCAGATGCTTATGAGCAATATGAAGCAGAATGTGAATGGTATGAGGAAGAGATGCCATCATGCAACACTTCTTACAATTTTAAGAAAAATGAAGATTATTCTTATGACTTTAAATCTGATGAATATGAGTGTGTCACACCAACCAAGGATAATTCTATGAGTGAATTCCAAAGATGGAGAGCAAAATATAAAACCTTGCCCCGACAATATCAAAAATATCAAGAATATCTTGCTTTTAGCAAAAATACACAAAATTCCATGTCTTTTGAGTACTATGCTGAACATGTTTTTGAAAATAGTCCCAGAAATGAAGATGTGGAGTTAGTGAAGAAAGGTTTATGCCCTTCTTGTAAAAACCCTTGGAGTGAGTATCATATATGTGTGCATGAAATGAAGTCCTCCTTGAGGAGAGCTTTTGAGATTTATTCAAGAAGAGATTCCAAATATATTGATCCTAAGAAAAACAAGGGGCAAAATGCATCAGCTTGCTTTAAGGAGCAAAAGGAAGAGACATCACAAGAGCATGAAGAATATTCTATTGAAAATATGGAAGATCATTTCGAGACACCTTCTAGCTTAGACATGAACCAAAGAGCATTTACTGATGGATGCTTAAACTATGAGGAGTACCTACTGATGGGTGCTCACACCTCTATGTTGGTGACATAGAGATCACTTTTGAAAGTGTTTCTACAAGTACAAGTTTCATTAAGCATGATAATGAATACCTTGTAGCAGTTGAAGAAGAACCAAGATCAACTTCCCCATCACCACTTGAGCTTCATGAAGTTGGTCCAAGCAAAATTGAAGAAGATGAGGAGGTTCATTTACAAGAGCCTCATTTTCTTAAAGGGTCCTTAAAGATGAATGAAAATAAGATCCAAGAGTCCCTCAACATTCTCTATGACACTCAAGCATTGGTGTCAAATTCTTGTTGGAGAGCTACTTCATTGGAGGAAACATCCTTCCTTGAAGACATGGAGAAGATTCAAAGAGCAATGTGCCACATCAAAGGTAATTTCATGTCTTTGCTTTTTGATAGAAACCATTTGTTTGAGCTTAATGAATTGTTACATGATGCATACTTGAAGAATAATGAGGATATTCATAAGCTCACAATTCAAAATGAGCAACTTCTTGAAAAGTTGCAAGATACTTGTTTTTCCTCCTATGTTTCAGATTGTCAAATGGTAGATTGTTTGGAGGATTCTCATGACATGGTGGATCATGAGAAATGTGGGAATTTGAATGTGCTTAATGTGTTTGAAGATGAACTTGAAGAGATCCAAACACTTGATGTGGTGGAAGAGGAACTTGAATTGTCTCTTGATGAAGGTTATGCAATTTTTAAAGAAGAGCATGATTCCTCTACATTGGAACCAATCTATGACAAAGGTTTCCCACTTTTGAAGGAGCTGCATGATACTACCCACATGGATCGTTCCCACGATGAAACTTCTGCACTTATTGACCATTTGGGTGATTTAGTTCGTTCTCCTACATCTTACAATTCCGTGTTTTGCAATATTAGTCTCAATGAAGTATGGGTGAAAGGGTTCTTTTTTATGGTGCCACATAAGGAGTATGGAACTCCTAGATTTAACTTTTATGATGACATGGTTGGAGCACATTCTTATTCACATTTGCAGCAGCATAATTTGTCACTTTATGATGATTCACATCTACATGGATGCACCTATGATATGGATTTGAGTCACTTGAAGACTCATGGTTTTTCTTGCTCAACACTGGGTTCATTTGATGTTAGAGGAACTTCATCCAACACTTGGGTGAATGGATTTATGATGGGAGAACATTTTTGTTGGTAGCCACATACTTTGTTACATCTTTATGATTCTCACATTCATGGATGTATGGGTGAGACTTCTTTGAGTCATTTGAAGTCTCCTTGTTTTTTCTACTCATTATTTGGTTCAGATTTTAGTGGAGATTCTTCATTCACTTCTTGGATGAAAGAATACATTGTTGAATATTTTGATGCATATCACATCCTTTTGGAGCAGCATTATAGGACATGGGATCCTCACCTATGTCATTGGAGCAGATTTGATTGGTCACTTGAAGCTTGTATGCACTTGGAAAATCGTGGTCTACTTGCTTGGAGGTACAAGCACTTTCATGATTATTTGATGAAGCACCTCCTTGATGTACATTTTCATTATGTAGTTATGTACTTTGATAATATATATTTTGTACTCATGATGTTTGGAAGAATGCATACAAGAAAATGGGATCCAGGAATCATCTTATTTGATGGTATGGGTTGGAGAGCACTCTTCATTGTTGGGGTGCAATACAAGCAATGGGACCCTGGAATAATTTTTATCTCATTGGTTTCAATTTTTTTGGGGAAACAAGAAGTATGGGAGATGGATTTCCCACTTAATAAATTGATTTTTATCAGAGTAGTGCAGCAGCAAGCATGGTGGTTCCTCTCTAAAATCTTCATGGAAACTCAAAGACTCAAGGTTTGGCAATTCAATGGCAACTTCAAAGAATTATACAGAAAGTAGGTTCTTCAACACCCATGTTTGAAATTGCTTGAGGACAAGCAATATTGGGAAGGGAGGATTTGTCATGTCCCAAATTTGAAATTGGGTCACAATGGCCTAATCACATTAGCCATATTCATTAGAGTTTGTAAAATTGATGTTAAGGGTCAAATAATTGCCAAGGAGGAAAATTACTAGTTTCCTAGGTTTGGGGTGGAAGCTTTGGGATTTGGAATAAGGGGGATAATAAATGATGTTTAGACATTAGAAGGATTCAAGTATTTAATAAATAGAGTGAATAAAGAAATTCAAGAGAAATCCTAGGTGACAAATGGTTTTGGAGACATATGGAGGATGTGGGACCCACACTAGCTTGATTTTTCATAATACATGGTATCTCTCTTTTGCAAATTCGAATTAATGGGAATGTGCACACTCTTGGGTGAGTTGGTAAGTCATAAAACATGTCATTGAGCATCTTAGGTCGAATTGGAAAGGATTGGTAACCTCCATGGAAGATAAAGAGTCAAAGTGGAAGTTTGTGGACACTTGGGCTAGATTCCCTAGCCCCTATGACACCAATGATGAAGAATCTATGGCAACTATAACAAATTGTAGACCTGACCTCTGACATCTGACCACTATGACATGTCAGCCCCAAAAATAGGCTCAAGGAAGGAGAATTTGGGAGTTGGAGAAGCCAAAGAGACTCAAAATCGAATTTGGGAGAAGATGGAAGGTTGGAACTAGGAGACAAGTGGCAAATGTGGAATATTTACTAAATGGAAATCTATTGAATCTATTGAGAGGATTTCGACCCTTAGAAGTCTAATGTTGGTTATAAAATGTAGAAATGAAGTATGAGAATGGCTTTTGATCATTTGTAGAATTTGCAATTGCATTTGTGAAGAGGGAGAGCTAGTGGATGACTAGTTTCTTGCCTTAGCCAATTTCGAGGGTGAAAGATTCCCATCCAAGTTGGTAATTGGAAAGGCCATTCAGACCTTTCATTTGGAGCTTTAATGGAGTCTTTATTTGCAGGTGTAAGCTACAGGGTAGCTCATGGTTTCTTCTATTGCAGCTCACTCCTTCAACCATTTCCACTTTTGATGGCATATTCTTGATCCTTGAGGGAGGGCATTTTTGGTGAGCTATTGTACTCTTTGGGGAAGCTTTTAATGCCCCATTTATTTTGTAATATGAAGTAAATACTCTTTTCTTCATCTCCAAAAAGTTCCAGGTCGAAATTCCAAGTAGAAATGTATAAATCTCATTTTTAATGGAAGAACAATGCCATTTCCCCACTACCTTGTTGTGAGCCAATGTATTGATGATGATTTCGAATGAATGGATGATTCTCTGATATATTTGTGATCAATATACTGCCATGGATGTCTTCTACAAGTTTCATGTACTATACTTGAGCATTTGAAGCATTTTTACTCAGTTTAGTTGTATTGGGAGGTGAAATAGTGCCATTTCCCCAAGGGTCGAATTGGGGATTTTTGCAGTTGAATGGGAGAGGGTGAGAACAATTGTAATAATCCATTAATGGTGCATATGAGACTTTAATAAAATAATTAACACATTACATACCTCTGTTCATAAATTTGAGTGGGTTTGAAGGCATTTGGGAAGCCATTTTCAGTACTTACCCCAGGGGGATTTGAACCCCAAATTACTAGTAAAATTGTATAATTGGTTCAGAATCTTAAGAGAGTTTTAAGCGGTCTTTTGGTGGACACATTTCACCCATAAACATCATATTCAAGTTCTAATATCATTCATACACCTTCCTTGAAGATTTGAAGGCATTTGGAGTCAATTTGAGACCTAGAGACCAATACTAGTCAAAGGAAAATCACTAGTAAAGTTACCTACATTGATCAGAATTGAAAGAGGATTTGTAGAAGTATTTTAAAGGTCCAAAGGCATCCATGAAACACATATTTATGTTCTAATATCATTCACATACCTTCTCAGAAGATTTAGGATCATCTGGGGCAAATTTGGGACCTAGAGATCAAAACTAGTCAAAGGTCTAACTAGGGAAAAAAGTGAAAATTGCCATTTTAATAAAATTTCTAACAAGGGACATTACACCTTACCTCATTGTACTAAAAACATAAGTACATCCAAAATCATGGAAGCCATAACAGGATTCTAAACTTTGAAACCCTAACCACAGTTCTATGCTTCCATTATATAACAAGTAGTATGCCATAAAGTTCAACATATACTTCAATATAGGTGAAGGCAGCCTGACCTGATCAAGGAGTAGAAAACCCAAAAAAAATAAATTTTCATTTTGCATTGTACCAGCTGACCTAGAAAAAAACACCCTACTCACCTGGAGCTTCATGTCCAAAGAACCAATGTTTCCATGCTTTGCAGCTCTAAGAACTATTGATCAAACTCTAATGCCAAGAGGACCTAAAAGAGGTGTTGTGTGCATGCAACTAGTTCTTAATCCATAAATATTGTCCTTAAAGACAAGACTCTTTAAGGTTGAGATTATGAAATAGCTTCACCTCGAAAAAAAAATTAAATGCAATGGCTCTTTCAGGCTGAGATTCTGAAATAACTTCACCTTGAAGAAAAGATCAAATGGCAATGGCTGTGAGATAACTTCAAGAACTTGAAATGATAACCCATTGTCAGATGGGGTGATAGGTGCCATGCAAATCACCCAGGTGTCTCCAAATCTATTAAGAATGGCAATCCACTAGTGCACAAATATTTCTATAAATTTGGTAAGTAATACTATGCAAATGATTTTTTATTTTCTTTTCAATTTTTAAGATTCTGTGCAATGATAAAAAATTGTCTAATCAATAGCTTTAGTCCAATAAACATTAAGAAAACACCTAATTAAAAAAAATTGAAAAATAACATTCTTTTGGTTAACCTTAATAAAGGTAATGTTTTTCAGTAGATTCATTTCAACTAATAGTAAAATAATGACACACACACACACCTCCATATCTTTCAAATTTCAAGTCTCAAGGGTTACCTCAAGTGGTCATGAGCTAGACATGAGATCTCTCCCACAACTTGGGGAGGTCCTAGGTTTAAGGCGATGTGCTTGCAACTAGGAACTGGAAATTTACCTTAGTTACCACAGGTCAATGGTGGTGAAGGCTGTAAGGCTTTCCCATACTTGGTTATTACACACACACAAAATAAGTATTGTATTAGTTAAAATCCATGGCATTACCTATATCATGAAGGGTTACAATTTTTTTAGTAGAGTATTATTTCATCCATTAGAATTTTAAAAGACTTGCAAAGCTACTTAAAATATACTTGTTACACTCAAACTATGCAATCTCAACAACTTTATCTACAATTTCAAATATTTTTCTAAACTTTTAATCGAATTTCAAACAAAAATTATAAAAAGAAAATGGAAACTTTATCTGCAATTCCAAATATTTTTCTAAACTTTTAATCTAATTTCAAACAAAAATTATAAAAAGAAAATGGCAAAATGATAGCATATTTAGACTACTCTACTCAAAGTCATAAAACCCTTGAAAATTGTACCATTAATTTTGTCATCAACGTTTTGTTACATTGACATGCTTTAGATGCCACCAACATGAGTAAAGTTTACCTTCCACCCGGGCCAGGATATAATGTGTAAACAAGCAACAAAGTCCTCAATTTTAGCATGAAAAAAATAAATATTGATTATAATGCCTGGTGATATGTTCAGATTATGATGTGTAAACATGCAACAAAGTCCTCAATTTTAGCATGAAAAAAATAAATATTGATCATAGAGCTTGGTGATATGTTCAGAACATTCGGGGCCTATTTGTGTGATATATAAGACCGAGGGCATATATGCTTTTCAATGTTGTCCTGGCTGGGCATATATAATTTCAGTGGTTCTTATATATACAACTTATAAGTGTAATAGGAGTAAGCCCATATGGAGCTTTATATTGAACTTTCTCCATGAGATGGATAAAAATAGTACTCAGCATTACTAATACTGAATACATTAACTATCCTTTAAAATAGAAAACCCCATAAAAACATTGTATAAAGGGTAACATCCATAAAACCCCAAATTACGTACAACAATTAAACTTGCCATACCTCAGAATTGGGTAACATCCATAAAACCCCAAATTACGTACAAGAATTAAAATTGCCATACCTCAGAATTTGCTAGATAGTGAAAAGAACAACCGTCATCATGGGCAAGAAAAATTGATTCTCCTTCTGATACAAGCCAACCTGCAGTAGATGTCTTATGGTTGACCTGATTCAATTGATCAAAGGAAATCTCTTCACTTTCTTCAATATTGCCAACATGCTCTACCTTGTTTTCCTGATCATCAAAATCCATATTCTCATCACATTGAAGTTGGGGCTCGTTACCATCAGGTCCAATGCCTATTGCAGAAGCCTGAACGTCCAATGCGATATGGGAACTTGCATTCCCACTCCTATTGGAGATTGAAAAACCTGCATCTTGCTTTAATTCGACTTTAATTCGACATCTTCGACCTGATATATTTGATTTAGACTTGGTATTGTTGTTCTCTAATTTATATTCTAATACAACACCATAGTTATGCTTCAATCCGGTAAGAAATTGAAGCATAACTAAAAATGCTGCAGCAATGGGATCTTTATCTAAAAAAAGCTTCCCCCACATTACAGTATCTCCGCCTTTTCCTTGAGCTCGCTCACTCAGCCTAATGGACCTTTTAGATCACATCCTCAATCTTGCTTGACTTTAGGGGTGATGCCCATTCCAAAAATAAAAGCTTGTGGCCTTGCTTTCAATCACTTTGTCATCAATACCTTGAGCATATCCCTTCGAGGCTGGCTGCAGGGTTCTATTGCTAATTTCAGCACATTAGCAGGAAGCACATTGGTAGAAGGCAGGTCAATGGGGTTCGGTTCTTCATGATGTCGGTGGAGCGTGTCTCAAATCCAATTCCTTCGCCTCAGCTCAAACAGCCAAGCATGAGGGTTAAGGCACTACTATTGGTGAGGGCATTCTCCATAACATCCCAAACTGTTATTATCATTCCATTGGTAAATAACGTCGTGTGCAGCACCTTGGGTCGTCTTACAACCACTCATTATAAACATTAAATCAGAGAGGTGATCCATCTGTTATAGAAAGAAACAAATAAAAGATGGAACATAAGTGGGCATATTCTTAATTTTATTCCAATAATGCTTTTCCATTATATTCTTACACTAACAAATTGAAATCACATTATCCACCAACCACCATCCTTAATGATAAATTTGTATTAATAGGTAGTAAAACTAAAATCAGTTTCCTGTTTGCTAAACCTTATATTATGAGGTGCATACAAACAAATTTAAAGTTAAAATCATCAAAAACAACACAAAGAATACAAAGTCAGCTCATTAGGATGACAGACCTTTGTTAACCTTGCAACTGAACAAAATTCGAAATGCATTATTGGCCTCATCAAGGTTAAGTTGATTTGCAAGCCACGCAAAAGCCACCCTTTTGCAATCATCCACAATGACTTGCTCTGTAGGCGATTCTAAGGCAGCATTCTTTGACAGTGAGCTCGAGTCTCTTGATGCCAAATGAACAACAGCTTCAGCAATAACAGGTTGACAAACTGGCCTGCAACATTCCCTCAGAGGATCAACAGTCGTGCATGCATCTAGCAATTTACTAGCAATTTACTTGTATTCACTGTTTTCTCAAAGTCCACCAGACTCTTTACAGGACAAGAACCCCCTGTAAGATTAGATGATTTTATCGAGCAAAGGGATGAGATTGAACCATTTGCCCCACTGCTGATCAAGACACTTGTGAGATCTCTACAGCAATCTTTCGCCACTGTTTTGTTTAGTGCTAAAGAACCGGTTGCCGCACTGTATTTTCCCTGAAAAATTCGAAGCATACTATCGAACTGTGGACAGCAAATGACACTCCCCAATAATGTAGCAAGAGGTGCAGAGCAATCTGCTGCTGTCTTCTCCACAGTATTGGTAATTGCTGAAATATTCAATGGACATCTCCCTGCATAAGGAAAACAAGTACTTCGTTTAAAGAATGTAAAACCAAAAATAGAATTTAAACAATAAGGAAGAAAAACTAGAAGAAAATGAAAGAAATTTTTTAAAGAATAAAGAGGCAAAATTAGACATTTCCTGCATGGAAACGAGTGAAGATAAACATTACAGTACAACATGTTAATCACCTGGCATGCTAATACTGAAATTTAGCATAGTACAATAGTCCATAAGAATTAAACCCCAAGAAATAGAAATCAAAACCCTTGTTCAGTAAGTTTTCTTCCTAAGAAAATCAATAGCTACAATACCAACAGTATGCGTATCACTTACCTGTAAGCACTGGATCAGGTGCACTGGGAAAGTATGGATACATAGGTGGTGTAGGCACCACTGGCGCCAAGGCATGTGGAACAAGGGTTGATTGAATGCGTGGAACTAAGCAATTGTAAAATACTAATTAGCAGGGGATAGGAAAGCTTCCAAAGGCTTTGGCAGGGACTTTCAATTCGTTCATAATTTGCCATATTTTAAGAGAACAGAATGAACAAGCATATTTACTCTCAAAGGCAGGGTTTTTGCTACACATAGGCTTCATAACTTAAATAAGAAACAAAAATGGTGAATTTGACGAAAATATAAAATTTCTTAACTATATGTGAAGATAGTTGTTTTATATTTTGTCATTATCATAATTCTTACAAGTTTTGAATTTTGAATATTTTGATAACAAATAAAAATTATGAATTTGACGAAAATATAAAATTTCTTTAACTATATGTAAAGATAGTTGTTTCTGTTTTGTCATTATCATAATTATTACAAGTTTTGAATTTTGAATATTTTAATAATTGTGTATACAAATAAAAACTCTATCTTTAGAAACGAAACATGGTGAGAACTATTGAAGAATCATGTGATGTTTTTGAATTTCCAAAAAGAGATAGGATAGAAATATCAAACTTTTCTACTATTTTGTGGATAACATAGAAAATCACAATACTTTTTTGTAAACTATTAATTAAAAAGTATTTTGATTTACTATATGGTAAATAAAAATGTATTTTTCTTTCATGAAAAAAAAAATTATATAAATTATCAATTTTATATAATAAAAAGTGAATAAATAAATAATATATTATATAAATATCAATTTTATATACAAATTAAAAATATTGACATCATTTCATTTTTTATTATTTTCATTAAAATATATACTACTTTTTTCTTTTCTTTTCATTTAAGATATCTCTTACCAGGACAAAACATTTTTCTATTCTTTTCATTACGAGATGTAGTACTTTTTCCTAGTCTTTTCATTTAAGATATGTTTTCAAAAGAAGAGACAAAAAAAATAAGGCGTTTATGTTTACTGTTATAAAATGGAAATAAAAGATGAATTCTCAGTAATGAAATTTTGTTAATTTAAATATTATAAATCTAAATTATTAAAATAAAAATAAAGAGAACAAAAAATAAGGCGTTTATGTTTACCGTTATAAAATGGAAATGAAAGGTGAATTATTATAAATCTAAATTATTAAAATAAAAAAATGTGGATCTGAAAAGGTCGCTCGGTGAATCAGAAGGCTCCGCTGAATACATGCTAAAAAAGTAAAAACCAAAATTCTGAGCTGCTGGTGCTGCCACTCCTTTCCCAAAGCTCATAAAACACATCGAAAATAACACAAACCACAAAAGGAAGGCATGTGCAACCCGAATACACAGCATTTGTAAATGAAAAACCTCGGAAACCATTTGCTAGTAAACCGGATGAAAAATAAAAAGTACTAATAAAGGGAATATCATTACAACTAGAGATCTCTCCAATAAACTAAAATCTGGTGAGAATGCAGAAATGGAGCATCTTGAACACTTAGTTTGAAGCTTAGTCAGCCATAAGACTTGTCAAATGCAATTTCACAAAAAGCACCTGGTAATGGCGGGGATTTTTATTTTGATAAACTAAATTTCAGCCAAACTGGTGGAAATCGGAACTCTCTCAGATTTGTATTTTTAAGGTTTTGAAATAATTGAGGCATAAACTTGCAACTTAACACAAATCAGAAATGGAAGCCTCAAATACACAGCTTTTGTAAATGAAAAGCATCTTATGCCATATGCCAGTAAACAAGACAGGAAGAAAAAGTACTAATAAAGGTAACATTACAACTCAAATACGAAAATAAAGATTTCTCTGATAAACTTGAAAACTTGAAGCTTATTAAAGGGAACGCCATTACAACTCAAATACAAAAAATTAAGATCTCTCCGACAAACAAAAAAAACCAGTGAGAATGCAGAAATGCAGGGTATTGGACACTCAGTTTGAGAATGCAGAAATGCAGGGTATTGGACACTCAGTTGGAAGCTTAGTCTGATGAGCAGCTTGAAGTCTTGTCAGAGGCAATTTCAGAAAAAGCACCTGGTAACTGAGGGGATTTTTCTACAAAATTCAATTCCCGTCAGGCTTGTTTCTTTGGAGTTGTGACATAATTGATGCATAAAGTTCAACTTGCTTAACACAAACCACAAATGAAAGGCATCTGCACCCCCAAATACATGACATCTGTAAATGAAAAACTTTTTAAGCCATATACGGGAAACAGGGAGAAGAAAAATAAGTATTATTAAAAGGAATACAAAAAATAAGATCTCTCCTTCTAAAAGGAATACAAAAATTAAGATCTCTCCGACAAACGAAAAATCCAGCCAGAATGCAGAAATGCAGTGTCATGGACAGGTGCCATGCAAATCATTGAGGTGTCTCCAAATCTATTAAGTATGGTAATCCTTTAGAAATGCAGTCTCATGGACAGGTGCGATGCAAATTACTTAGGTGTCTCCAAATCTATTAAGAATGGTAATTTACAAATATTTCTATAAATTTGGTAAGTAATACTATATAAACGATATTTTATTTTCTTTTCAATTTTTAAGATTCTGTGTAATGATAAGATAAAAATTGTCTAATCAATAGCTCTAGTCCAATAAACATTCAGAAAACACCTAATTAAAAAAATTGAAAAACAACATTATTTTGGTTAACCTTAATAAAGGTAATGTTTTTCAATATATTCATTTCAACTAATAGTAATAAACCTATATACACATTTAAAATGTTAGACTTACACTTTTGATATTATTTATTGAAATTCAAATTTGTAACCTAAACAAGTAAAAATAGCAGCAAAGCTGCTTATACTTGCCTTTGAAAATAGTTTATAAGTAATTTAATTAATAATTATATATAGTCCCAAATAAAAAATTAAAATGGAAATAGTTTAGAAATAATAGTTTATAAATGTGGACAAACTCTTCTAGGAAAACCTATGATGACAACGTACCTTTAATTAATAGCATCATCCAACATAATTGTACACAAGTAAGTAATAAAAAAATTGAACAATTTAATAAATAATATAACTTCAACATTTAACATATTAGCGAGTAAACTTTTGTTAAAAAAAATGGCCATATACCATAATTTCCAAAAAATATCTCATACAAGAGTGCGAGAACTAATTTATTACGGCATTATTTACTATATACAACATTAATTGAACTTAAAATTTAGAGTTACATTATTATACCTAATCAAGTTCATAACTTACTTATTTTGTTTATATTTCATTGTTCTTTAGGTGTTTATGTGTTAAATGTTAATTCATTAAAAGATCTAAATAAATTATATGTAAATTAAATATATATTTTCCATTTTGATTTATTTATGGATTTTAATAATCATACATTAAATTGAATGAATAAAAAAAAATATGAATTATAGAATTAAATTGTAATGCATGCTTTAAACATTTAGACATAAATAAGTTAGATTTGTTGGTAAAAGCCATTGATTATAATAAAGAAATAAATAAAACAAATTTAGACATCATTAATATCAACTCATATTAAATAATATCACATAAAATATATATTTTCCATTTTGATATATTTATTAATTTTAATAATTATCCGTTAAATTGAATGCATAAATACTAATAAAATAAATAAATTATATGAGTTATAGAATTAAATTGTAATGCATGTTTTAAACTTTGAGACATAATTAAATTTGATTGATTGGTTGGTAAAAGTTATTGATTGTAATTAAAAAAATAAATAAAACAAATTTAGACATTATTAATATCACTCAAATTAAATAATATCACATAAATTAAAACCATTTTTACTTAATATAATGGAAACATATTATATAAATTCAAATTAAATAACATTATATAGATTTTAACTATTTATTTATTATTAGTAATCAAATAAGAAAATATATATAAATTGATTAAAATATATTAATAAAATAATTAATATTTTATATTTAAAAATAACTTTTTTTTTTTAAATTTTAATTAAGATAAAGATATTTTCTATTTCGGTTGAAAAAAAGATATTTTCTACCAAATGATGTTTACAAATCTATAAATTATTATTTAATATTAAAAAAATTATATAAAATATATATTAAGTATTTTTATTTTATATAATAAAATTATAAAAAAAAATACCAATAAATAAAGTCAATAATATACAACATAAAACACCCTAACACTACCTTAAAATAAATTTTATTAAGCATGCAATTTTTCTTTTCAAATTATTTCTTTTAAATCTTTAAAAACTTTATTAATTTTACTGCCACATAACATGTCCAACCATGAATTTATAATAAATATTTTATAGTTAACTATTCATAATTCCTGTTATATCACGCAATAAAAGTTTTAATAATAATTTACGGGAGAGGTGAATTGTCCATCCGTCTGTTGTTTATTATGATTCCTTGGGAGAGGTGAATCGTTCGTCTGAGTCCCTGACTCCCTACCGTTTTACCACACCAGCTTAATTAATTGCAAAGCAGAACATTAATAAATATACAGTACTGGAACCGTACTGGAACCGTAAGCTTGAGTACCATACGATCCAATACTTAAGCTGACAGATGACGAGTCAGAAGCCCTGGGCTGTGACATTTCCACTTGGTAGGCAATATTTAGGATTTTTAGAATTTTTATTTAATTTTTAATTTCGAAAAATAAGATATAAAAATTGTCATGTCAAGATTTTTGTGCAATTAAATAACAGATAAATTTTATTTTTATTTTTAATTCTAGAAAAATCACATCTTAGCAGGGTTTATTAGTCAAATCAAACCTACTAACCAACAAAAAATAAGAATAAATAAGAATAGCCAATAAAAAATAAGGATTATATAATTTAAAATATAATTTTTTATTTATTTTAAAATCAATTTAATAATTAAAATTCATAAAACTATAAACAACTATATAAAATTTAGAACAAAAATTTGTAAATTAATAAAAAGTGAAATCCAAATCAATTACTATATACTCTGCCTTCGATTACCATTTACAAACATAAATACGCTCTTAATACTCTTAAAAAGTTTCCCATAAAATAATGCAAATCTTGCCCACCCCTTTTCCAACAATTTAAGTCCTACTTGTACCACTCTAAAAGTAGATAACTCAACATGTTAGATATCACCTTTCTAAAAGTAGATAACTAAACATAAACATATTAGATATCAACTTTCGTGTCATTATAGTTTCCAAATACATGTTAGACTTGAAGTAAAGTCATGGGCTAGTAGTAAAGATTGTCGTTAGATATGTTAAGGATACCTATCATTTTGATATTAAATACATGATAAGGTTACACAATGGGATAATGGAAGCTTACTTAGGGTTATTATTTTTTAATTCAATTATGTTGCTTAGTTGATTAAGCTTTATTAGACAGGCAACTTGACTTTGTTACGAATGATTAACTTTATTTTGATGTGATAATTAAGATGTCATTCAAATTGTTATCATAAAAGGGAAGTTTGATGTGATAATTAAGATGCCATTCAACTTGTTATCCATAACCTTATCCATAAAAAGGCAGTTTGATGTGATAATTAATATGCCATTCAACTTGTTATCCATAACCTTATCCATAAAAGCGAAGTTTGATGTGATAATTGAGATGCCATTCAACTTGTTATCCACAAGCTTATCCATAAAAGGGTTATGGGACCCATGTTTTTCATTATGTGTTTATTTTTGCAATTGTCATGAACCCTTTCTTAAAACATAAGATGATTACACATAAGTTGTAGCTTTCTTAAAATATGACATGGTTACAAATAAGATTTAAATAAGGTTTACAGGTTGAAAATAAGATTTAAAAGTAAATTAATTATTTTAGGTTTTGTATTTTTATTTTTGTTGGAATTTAGTGATATTTGTTTTTTAAAATTTATTGTTCAAATTATATTTTTTATTGAAAAAATAGATTTAAAGTTTTTTAGGATTTTTCGATTATGCAATTCTAATAATATATATTGCAATTCCAATAATTAAAAAAAAAAATGCAAAACATAGAACATTTAACTTACTCCAAAATTTAGACATTAAAAATCTCATTTTATTGAAACAAGTTTTTTTATGAGGTTGGTTTTTGGAACAATGAACAATTTACATGTGACAAAGCCTTAAGCTGATATGCTATTAGCTTTGTGAAGCAAAATAATATGTAATGTTATTAGTAATTTGAGATTTCATTTTTTTCTATTTAAATATTTAAATTTTGAATATAAGATTAAAATTTTAAATATGTATTTACAAAAAATAACAGAATTAAAATGTGAGAATTATGAGAAAAAATGAATGTTTTATTAGAATTATTATAAGTGATCTAAGAAATAAGAATCTTTTAGTGTTTGTACTTAAAAATCAATTATGATATCTCATTTAGAGTGTTACAAAATTTCATAGTTGATTTGAATTGTTGGAATTGCAAATATAAGGTGTTGAGATTGTACGGAACAATGATTTTTGAAGTAATAAATTCATTGTTTAATAAAAAATAGATTTGAATAATGAAAAATTATCATCACATTAACTCATCACCCCATATATAAAACATTAACTCATGTTTCACTTACCACCTCAACCACGCATTGAATCATGTTTCACTTACCACCTCAACCACGCATTCACTCATGTTTCACTTACCACCTCAGCCTCTAGAAGTCACTTTGTAAAAACAAATATTTGGTTAATTATCATAACTCAATTTTAGTAGGAAAGTTTTCTTATCTTGAAAAAAAGCTTCATTAGCAAGTTTTTAAATTCTATTTGAAATTAATTTAGTTGCATTTTTATATTTGATATTATTAAATCAAAAGAATATGTCGAAGAAGGTAAACTTTAGTGATTGATTTGCAATTCATGATATTCAATCACTTGAGCATACAAATCCAATTTATAAAGAAGTAATATAGGGAAAAATATTTTTTTCGTTTTTATTTTTATTTTTTTTAGTATTTTATTTTATTTTTAAATATGGAAAAATATTTTTTATTTTTTATTTTTTAATTATTTTTATTTTATTTTTAAAAAGTATTACATTTTTCAAATGAATGAATATTTTTTGTTATTTAGTTGAAGAAATTAATTTAAATTTTTTTTTGTTATTTAATTAATTCTTAATTATTTTTTCTATTTTTTATCATTTATGTTCTTGCTTATTTTTTCTAGCTCTTTTGGTGTGTATATGATAATTCTAATTCACTTCTAAATAAATATAAATCTTTAATATGGGAGATGAATAATTTTTATTAACGTGTGTCTATTTTTTTTCCATTTCAAATTAGCTTAATAAAATCAACTTAAATTACCCATAATATTACCTCTTATTGAATGTGTGCCATTATTTCTATACATTGAGTATGATGTCATATTTGCACTCCTATTATTTAAAATACCATTCTAAATGCTATGCATATAAAGGATAATTTATCTCTAAATAGTGAATCTCGATTAATATAACTAGTACTAAAGGTGAGGTTGTTATCACTCAACCCTTCCAAGTACACACATTTTCATAGTGGGGAAAAACCAATGTAACATGGGAAAGACATAAGTCAACTCCATCATGTTTACTCATGGCGAGAGACTCTTTTCCATTGACGAATAAGGAATACATGTGTTTATTGTGCAAACCTTAGTGATACCTCGTGGTCAACGTGCAACCTACCCACTATAATGTGTAACCCCCTGGGTGAGAACAAACTGCAACTTGTTACACAAAGAGAGTTTCTAGTAGTAAGGAACATGGACATTATTCCTCCTCTCAATAATACACATGTGACACCCCCTCCATACAACTATTCATCCTTGTCTCTCCACACATCTAGGGACATGTATCAAATAACATTTTTTAAATCAATTATAAATCATATTAATCATTTTTACAACATCATAGTAAAATTAAGTGAACATCTCTTCACTCCAACTTGGTCCATATAACTTGATTCACTCGAGAGTCCATATACATGCGGTTTTTCATGTCGTACTTGACACGTCATCATTAAATTTGTGAAAATACATCAATTCAATAGTACAAATCATATACATTCATCATCAAATCAATTCATAAGTCTATGCACACAATCCTTGTATTCAAAAGTATAAAGTAATTCTCAATATTTTCATAATTCATACATAATCATAAGATCAAATATCAATAAAAAGCTCATGTCAAGTAAAAGAATTTTAAGCATAAATCTAGTCAAAATACATAAATAAACAAGGTCATGACATTCACATCCGTGAGATGTAGAACAGTTGGTGGCAGGGTATGGTTAAGACGCCCCCTAAGCGGAAAGGTCGCAGGTTCTAATCTCGCGGATACCAAAAAATCCAACCATGTTAAGGGTTGGTGCGGTCCAGGCCAGGTGCGATCCCCGGGTGATTTTGACGGCTTAGATGCCCCTGGTTCGTGGTAACTTAGCCAAAGGAAAATTTTCTAGTCAAGGAGGTTCCACCACTTTGCCAACAAAAAAAAAACAAGGTCATGACATTCACACACTTAGAGTGCCCTCAAACAATAATATTAATAATAATACCAAGTATCAATGATTCTAGTGAAAAGAGGGGTATTTCACACTCCCCTCTTAAGGAAAATTCATCTCAAAGTTTAATGTGAAACTATAAGTATTATTTAATATGATCATAATTATAGTTCAAACATATACATGTTCAAGGTAATATCATAAGAACTCATTTCTATCTTCATGTCAATCCATTATTTCACTTCATTCAAATTTGAGCATTTATTATGAATTCACAATATTGATCTCATGTTAGTATTGTTTGTACAATGCCCCAATTCTAATAATCAAGAAATAAGGAAGGCACATTTCATATGCATATCATTGCTAATCTAAGCTAAATTATCATGATGTACTTGACGGTTATTCAATCAATACCTAACTTTAAACTAAAGATCGATTCCATCTATATCCATTTTTCTTCCAATCCTTTCATGCACACATAAACATAGTTTCAGTTACTTGTGTGTCACGTCCCCTCTCATCGATCTAGTGCGATGGAGAGAACATGACGCTAAGGCTGGGCATCTTGCTCAATGAACATTGAAAAAATTCATTGAAAATAAAAATAGTTGACGACACTTCCCCTACTGCTTCTGTTATACCTCCATATTTCACAGTGTCACATCTTCACCATAAAAATAGTCGACGACACTTCCCCTACTGCTTAAAACACCCAGAAGAGAAAAATGGTGAGTGATCCTTGAAGACAAACCTATCCTGTCAAGAATCAACCCAGCTGAGACTTCATGTACCTACACTACCGCACCTTGCTCCAGCTTAGGTGCGCGGTAGTCCACACTACCGTGCTATGCTCTTTCTCTGACATGCGGTACTACCGCGTTATGCTCTGTTTTAGAGGCGCGGTACTCCTTTTTTAGCCTTTTTTCCATGGCTTGTGGGATCTTGATCTTCGAGATATTTTTGAGGATTGGTGTCCCTGATTCGATCCTAACTCACTTTCTGTGATTAGTAGGCCTGATCGACTAAACTCTCCCAAGATCCACCCTTCTCTCTTGTTGGTTAACCCTACTACACACTATAAGAGAGAGACATTCCATGAGCAAAGGGGAGGACTCTTGGAGACATCAAACTTATGATCTTGAATCTTTGTGGAGATAGCTAGAGGAGGAAGCACTTGGAGCTGGGAGTTGGCTTGGATATCAAGCAACCATTGTAAGTGACTTCAAGTTGGTAATGGAACATAACTTGTCTTGTTTCCCAAATCACATGTGTTGATTTTGTTTCAATTATATGATTTGTATCTGTTATAGATTTAGATCCTAACTCATATTTCAAGTTGCTAGAGAATCGTATATGCTTGTATCTTGGTTTCATTGTGATAGGTTCATTTGCGAGGACTTGGAAATTGGAGCAACCATTAAGACAAGCAATTGGATTGAAGGTCAGTTAGATCTCTTCTGTTTCTTCCAGCAGTTTAATCTTGAAATGCCTGTTTAGATCTAGGAATTCAAGGTAGCATTTGTTAAGTTTTGTCTTAGTTTAGAGTCAGTTAAAGTCTACTTTAATCTCAGAGAATTTCTACCTATCCGTAGGGAGAAAATTCTACAACAAGAATGGCGACTCCACTGGTTTGAACCCCATTTGATTGCTTGATCTCACTTTCAGTCATTTTTTATTGTGATTCTGCTTTCTCTTCAAACCAGTATTGAATTTTGGTCTCCTTGACCTTTATTCTTCCCTCCTCTCTATATTTTTCCTCCCTGTGTGATCAGTGAGTCCTCTGGGTCTGCAACAAAACTGAAAAATTCAATCTTCTTTTCAAAAGTTGCATTTTTCCATACTTTGCAATAATACTGTGCCCCCACCACTGCCTACAGTGCGGTAGTACCGCGTATCTAGCACTCTTACCAGAGCGGTAGTATACCAGTACCACGCTCTAGTCTGTTCCTGCCACGCGGTAGTGTCTGCATATTTTCAATTTTTTCTTCCCTGCTTGGTTTCCTGAGTCATTTTTTATTTTCTCTGCCTTAGTTGGTGTTTTCTGTTGCCTATTACTATCCTGTTCATTACATGGTCTTTGTGGTCTGTTTATTTCTCTTATGAGCTTGATTATTTTATGAGTTAGTGGCATTATTTGCACATTGGGTCACCCCTTCAGTCTGATTGCATTGGCTTGATCTTCTCATCACAACCAAACCATTACTACTGTCCTCTTTTACTGGATTGTGTATCTTTCATAATCACATTGTTTTCATTATTATCATTAAAATCTATATTGAAAATTATCATTGGAGAACATATGTGTTGCTTGGATTGAAATGGTCTAGCAGTATTATTGTGCATTAGGAAGTGAACCATTTAAATTTGCCATAGAAATTCTCATTTTTTGAAGCATCCTAGTTATAAGATCAGTGAATTGGAAAGAAGTGTTTATTTCAGTTTGGCTCTACTTACAAAAAGAAAAAAACAATTTTTTTTTTTGTTTTTGGTTTTTAATTGCTTATGAAAGTTTCATGCATTTATGATCGAAGAACTCTCTCTCCTCCATAGCTAGTTTTCATCGAATACAAGGCTTATTTCGATTCATTCTCACTTGCATGGTTTGGGTCATCACAACACCACCAAGTTTCACGTCCGTTTACCCGATTGAGTAATACAACCACTAAAATTAATCTCCCTAACTAAACCAACATTAACCTCACTTGAGGAAATCAAAAGAATTTGGTAGTTAGGTAGGACACCGGGGATATGCATCAAAATAATTCCCCCTTGTCATTTTCATCTGAGACATAGTTGTTGTCCTCTAGGGAACTGAAATCCTCTAGTATTTATTGACACGGTCACAAGCAGTTTATGGAGGGGCCTCCTGACTGTTTTTAACTTTCAGGGGTTAAACCACCACAAGATTGAGAACCGGACGGACTCTGTGGAATGCCACACTCCACTTAGCCCTAAGGCAACATCGATCATTGTCTTCCTTGTAATTCATAGTAATGCAAGGGTGATAAGGCAGAAGCGCCGAAAACCTTTTCCAACTTGTCATGAACGAGGTAGCTTAGTGACTTTTCTACTAGGGCTCTTTTACCTAGGATCCCTTTCAATAGAGGGATATCCTTCTCATATTGGTCTCTCACATTGTATTGTTCGACTTGGATTTCATCACCTTGCGAAGGATACAACTTGTTGAGGTCTCTAGCTCTTAGTTAGGAGTTTGCTTGTTATCTCATCTTTATAGAGGGTCATTTTTCTTTTTAGTGACTGCTTGTTGGCATTCTGGCCATTATTTTTCTCAGCTCGCTTACTGAGACACCGGTCTCAGTATAGATTTTAGAGCTTGCTTTTTTGGCCTGCGAGCCTTGCTTTTTCTAGCTCCTCTTTTGCACACTCGGTTGCATTAGAGTTTTTGAGTTCTTTGTTAGGATACTGCCCCAGGATTTCATATTCCTTCCATTATGTCAGAACCACCACGGAGATCACGACGAGTACAGGGAAAAATCCCTCCACCACCACCACCGCCACGGACCTCCGGTCCACCTGCATCATGTATTCCCGCTCCTCCTAGCCGTGGTGTCAGTCGAGGGAACATTCCACCGCCGATACATACTACATCTTCAGTCCCGTCTGTAATCGTTATTCATAGCACAGTCTCAGAATCTCTTGCAGTTTCTGCAACCACTAGTATAGCTGAGATTCCCACTGTCACTTCACCCACTGTTATTCCAGATATATCTGCCACAGTGGACAACATTACAACGGCCGAATCTAGTACAACCCAAAATACTAGACTAGAGGCCATCCTCCTACCTGATGTCAACACCTCCCTTCCACTATAAACTTTCCATGATGACACAGACGGATCTGTTGGCACCACCGAAGGATCCGACCAGGATATACCTGGCTTGATTTCAGTCTTGGGCGGGTAAATCAAAATTATTGAAGACACTCAACTTCCTGACACACCTTTTGAACCTGACTATGGCTTTATCACTTCCCAGGCAGAGCTTCCGCCTGTTATCACCGCGCCATCCAGTGTTCATCCACAGGAAACCAGTTCTTCCAGCAATGTGCCTCGCACCATATCTCTCCCCAACCTCCCTCCGGGACATGAGATCATGGCCTCCATTCAGTCTATTATGGTTAGTCTAGCAAATTTCCCATTAGCATCGGCACAGTTTAAACGTGACACAGAGAAAATGCTCTCGACAGCTTCCATATATCCCCCTGTTACTCGTCCTCTTGACTATCGGGATCCCAACATCCCGTCTAGCATAGAGTTTCATCACTCCTATGCAGACGGCTCCGGACCTTCAGGCGTTACTATACCTATGTTCCTGACGGACCCCGAAAACCCTTTTCAGGACATGAACCATGACCCAGTCTTCGATGGTCCTCCTATCGTTGAACACGCTATGAATGATACCCCCGATACCCCTCGGTTAAATTCCCCACATTTGCTGCCATCACCCATGTTTGGCGCACATTCTATGAGGGATAACCCAGTTTTTTCTCTATCCTCGCCTGTCAAATATGGAAGACCCCCTCCACAAATTGGCACTTTTGGCGCCATTGGCCAATCGACACTATCGTATTTGGCTAGTGTCGGAAGAACACCAAGTCATACTGCTGGATCTTCCATTTTGACCGGAGGTTCACCTTCGGCCACTATCTACACTATCTTAGGAGCTGGACAACCGACTACCGTGACTCCCAAATCCAACAACCAAACTCCTCCTTTCGGGCCATCAACCCAACCTACTGGAGGACAATCCTTTGTTGGGAACCCCTTTCCTAGTCAACAACCTCCTCCTATAGGGCCATCCAACCCATATGCTGGAGAGAAACCCATCGGCTCCATCCATTAACCCTCCCAACCAGCAGCACCTGCTCAGTATGGTATGTACAACACACCTGGCAGCAGACAACCTTATACCGGTTTTCCAACCGGGCCTAATCTTCAACATCCCTTGTTAGGTACGCTTCCTTCTTGGGAACCTCAAATCCCACAGAGTGGGGATACTCATTATTTGGAAACTGGAACCCAGCTGGGGGCAATCTTAGATTCCCCCCAACTTGAACTCCGGCTTCCCTTATCCTTTGGCTGCTACAACTCCATGGAGCCCATCCCTTCAATTTCCACACGTTCCTCAAGGAGGAACGAACCTTCCATGGACACCACTGTCGCAGCCACCCCCAAACCCTGCTATGGGAAACCCTCCATTTACTCAATATAGTGGTAACATTCTTGGAACACAAAAACTCCACGAAAATTTTCCCCAATCAGGAGCAACAACCATTCCCGGGTTACAGCAACCCCAGGGTACCATACCTACCATCCCCACTCAGCAGAACATCCACCAACCGGTTACCAACACTCAATCGGTTAACCAGATGGCCTACTACCCACAGAACTTCTAGCAGTACCCTGCGGGAAACACATATGGGTATAACACGCAACAGTATGCTATGCAGGGCCCCCCAGGTTTCTCTGCACCATACGGTTATTACTCATACCCGCAGACTAATCGTCAACTTCCCTTTTTGGCCATGCTAGACTTACCTGATTTGTCAAGGCTCATTAATGATCCCATATGGCATGAACCTCACTGGCCACCCATTCCAACCAAACTTCCATCGGACATTCCTAAGTTCGATGCTAAGCCCAGGGAAGACCCCAAGAACCACGTTATGACCTTCCATCTTTGGTGTTCATCCAACTCCTTCATGGACGATTCCATTCGACTACGGCTCTTCCAGCGTACGCTTACAGGCACGACAACAAAATGGTACATCGAGCTGCCACAACACTCTTTCCACAATTTCAACACCTTGGCTATGCAGTTTCTGACCCATTTCCAACTCCCCATCCAGTATTAGACTGGAACAGAACTGTTAACCTCATTGCGTCAAACCACTTCTACGCACATTTCGGATCACATCCATGAGTGGCGTCGACGCCGTAGGCTAATCAAGGCACCCATTCCGGATCAGCTACTTACTGATTGGTTCACGAAGTCATTTTTTCCTCCCATAGCTAGGGATATCTCTATGCGCGGGCCGTTCACAGAAGAACAAGCCATCTCGGTAGCTCAGTACATCGATTTGGTATATACCCAATCCAGAACTTTACACGAACTTCTTCCCAATGCCGCCCGTGTTACCACTGATCCAATGAAACCTGCCACTGAACCCCCCATTGATGGAATTGTTGGTTCAGTCAAGGCCCAACCTACTACCAACTCGATGGGGAAACAAGCTTCTGCTTCCCCCGCTCTACCTCAGGCTGCTCCAAAAGATACTACTTCTTCTGCTCTCTCCTTCGAAGTGAACGCAGTTCAATCTACGTCACAACCATCCGGAGGAAAGAAGAAGAAAAATTGTGGTAAATCCAAGAAGAACTAGCAGGAGAATCCCAAGCCACAAACCACCCATAACAACCCGCAACCACGTCGAAAGGTTAAGTTTCCCTGCCTAATTTTTCAAGATGATCACTATACGCGTGACTGTCCCTACAAGGATGAATTCAACAAATTCGTTAAAGGATCCTCTCGCCCGGTATTGTTAACTGACCCTTTCCCTCAGCAGTAACAGCAGATGGTTGCCCAAGAAACCCCATAGGGGGGCAACTCGAGCAACCCAACTCGCGGAGAGATGTCCGCAAATCACGAAATCCCGATGATGAGTAATGAGAAGATTCATATAACCACTCGTTCAAAGACATATGAGAACCCTCCAAGTTCAAATAAACAATTAGAGATAGCCAAAGGCAAATCTCCTATTGAAGATCCGACTCCTACCCCTCCCCCTACCGGCCATCTCCATATCGAGAGACCGCTTACGGACACAGTGCTACGCCCACCCAAGGGCACCATACGAAAGGTGACATTTAATCCCAATGCGCAAGCTGCCCAAAATTACAACATTGTTGAGGATTTAGCTCAAGCACCTTGCGCCATGTCGACTCTCGAGGTTCTTCAACACTGCCCTACACAGCGTAGAACCTTACTTTCAACACTGGGGGCAATGGACCCAGATACTTCAAACACTATCATGTTTAACTTGGAGTATGCCAAACCTCGGCTATCTCACCAGTTACCCTTCCAGGTTCATACAAAAATCCGTGGAAATAGCATCCATCGCACTGTTTTAGATGAAGGTGCCTCCACGTCGATCATGTCTTTGAATTGTTGGAGAGCCTTAGGCTCACCCGAAGTCACGACGTCTCCCACTACTCTCAGGGCATTTGATGGACACGGTTTTCAACCTTATGGACTCATTCCCTCAATTGGTGTTGAACTGGGGGGAAAAACAATATCCGTACACATTGAAGTCGTGGATGCACCATTAGATTACAATCTTTTACTTGGTCGGAACTGGTTTTATGCCATGACCGCCATAGAATATACTGTCTTCCGGATTGTGCAATTTCCTCATGAAGGGAAAATTGTCACCATCGATCAACTTGATTACTATATCCCAGACTCTCATCCAAACTCCGCCAACACCGTCCTATTATTGGATCAGCCTCGGTATTGGTTCCAAGACATTGGCGTTGGTCTTATGAAGGATTCTTCCCTTATTGGAGTTTTTCCAGAGCTGGGGACCCATGTTCAACCAGTCAACATGATTTCATCAAATGTCACCCCTTCCAATGATTCATGGGTGATTCCGAGTCCCGCTGAGATTGAAAACTACGTCAACTCCATGCCTTTGAATAGAAACCTCGCAGCGTACGAAGCGATCCAATCAGCCACTGATTGGGTCGACTGTTCTACCCATCACACCGTGGCACAACTCTCGTCTGAGACTCATTCATCCTCACCACTTATCTATCCTCTCAATTTGATTTTTCCCACTGACGAATCAATTATGGAGGTTATGTGCGGTGATGAGCCACCATGGGGAAATTTTCACCATCGATCTTCATTCCCCACCATTCAAACGCTTGAGCCCGATACAAAACCCAGTACTTCACTTGGAATGGTTCAAACCAAGTTTCCCACTTCCCTCGACGAAGTATTTTCCGAAGGAAACTTGGCTAACCTTATGGCAACCACTCCCATAGATATTTCAGTGAAGCCTGGTATCGTGGAAAACATACATATTGGCAAAACATGTACTCCCCTCGAAAGGGAGTTCTACACTGCCTACTTCAAAACCTTTCGCGATGTTTTTGATTGGAGTTATGAAGAAATGCCAGGAATAGATCCCTCGATTGTGGTCCATGAAATTCCAACCTTCCCTGGCACCCGACCTGTTCGACAGAAACTTCGACCCGTCCACCCTCATAAGGCAGCCGCTATTAAAGTAGAAGTTGAAAAACTTTTGCGTGCTGGTTTTACCTATCCTGTCCCATTGACAGAATGGGTATCTAACATCGTTCCCGTAGCCAAGAAACAGGGATTGATTAGAGTCTATGTCGATTACCGCGACTTGAACAAAGCTTGTCCAAAGGACAACTACCCAACTCCGTTCATCGACCAGATCATCGATAACTGCGCCGGGAGTATCATCTTTTCATTTATGGATGGATTTTCTGGCTATAATCAGATCGATATCCTCCCAGCCGACCAGCATAAAACAACCTTTATCTGCCCTTGGGGAATTTTTGCATATCGAAAGTTACCTTTTGGCCTTAAAAATGCCGGAGCAAATTTCCAACAGGCGATGTCGTACGCATTTCACGATATCAAACATATTGTAGAACCATATCTTGATGATCTTCCCGCTCATTCTTAGACCTGGGATGACCATCCTGATCACTTAGGTGCCATTTTCGAAAGGTACTGACGCTATAATATCTGTTTGAATCCACATAAGTGCGTCTTTTGCATAGAAACCGAAAAACTTTTGGGATTCATAATCTCAAAGGCGGGATACGCTTAGATCCTGCGAAGGTAGAAGCTATCTTAGCCCTGCCTTCCCCCACAAACATTCCAGAACTTCAAAGTTTGCAAGGGCATGCAAAATTTCTACGTCGTTTCAGCTGTAATATTTCTGAGATAACAAAAGGCTATATGAGGCTTCTCAAGAAGAACACTCCCTTCATCTGGGACGACGAAGCCCAACGTTCCTTTGACAATCTAAAGGCGGCCTTAACTAAAGATCCTATGATCCAACCCCCCGATTACACACGGATTACATTCTTTATCTCGCAGCTTCGACTTCCACCATTAGTATGGTACTAGTCCAGGAAGACCATAACGGCATAGAACATGTGGTATACTATCTCAGTAAGAGTCTTCTCGACTTCGAAACTCGTTATTCACATGTTGAAAACCTGGCTCTGGCAACAGCTTTCACTGTCCAGAGATTCCGTCATTACATTCTACTCCGCCGGACCACTGTTATAGCCGATTTCAATCCAATGTATTATATCCTCACGCGTCAAGTGCTTGGGGGCAAATATTCTCGTTGGTTCGTCATCCTTCAAGAGTTTGACTTGGAATTTGTCAAAGCCAAGTCCAAGAAGTCTTTGGTCTTTGCTGAGTTGATTTGTAACTTGCCCCGTGCTACCAAGAAATCCGAGCCCATCAATTCTCTTCCTGATGAATCGTTGTTCCTCATTAGCATGTCTGATCCATGGTACACAGATATTTTATTATATCTCCAAACCCAACATTTTCGCCTCGACCTCACTCGCGATGAACGTCGACGCATCCGACATCACTCCAAGTACTACCTCATAGTCAACGATACCCTCTATCGACGTGGTGTCGATACTGTTCTTCGACGCTGTTTGACCCTAGATGAAGCGGAACACGTTCTTAATGACTGCCACGCTGGAGCATGTGGTGGTCATCTCTCTGGGATGGCTACGACCCAGAAAATACTGCAAGCAGGATATTTCTGGCCCTCGATTTTCAAAGACTACATTGAAATAGTCAAGAAATGTCCACCATGTCAATTCTTTCATAATAAAACACGCTCGCACCCTGCTCCACTCCATCCTATTATTGCCGTCGGCCCCTTTTCCAAATGGGGCATAGATTTCATGCACTGTAAGCCCACTTCAGCGGGGGGGAATAACTATGTCATAGTAGCTGTTGACTATTTCACAAAATGGGCTGAAGTGATGCCTACTTATGCTGAGGACGGCAAAACAGTAGCACAATTCATATTCAATCACATTTTAGCTAGATTTGGTGTCCCACAATCCATTGTGACCGATCATGGCTCCCACTTCAGGAACCATATGATTGAGGAACTAAGTGCCAAGTTGGGTTTTCACCATGAAAATTCAACCCCATACTACCCACAAGCTAATGGCCAAGTTGAATCCATTAACAAAGTTCTGAAACGAATGATTCAGTGTATTGTGGGTACTCATAAATCCAACTGGCACTCAGCTCTATTTTCAGCACTATGGGCATACCGAACCTCAGTAAAAAGTGCTACTGGTTTTACACCATTCCAACTGGTGTATGGCCTGGAAGCCATTTTACCAATTGAATGTGAAATTCCATCACTTAAGATAGCCATAGAGCTACTTCCCCACACCACTTCCGAAGAGGAACGGTTTCTATACCTAGCCAAGCTAGATGAAACCCGCCGTGACGCTGCTTTAGCCAACGAAGCTCATAAAAAATGCGTCAAAGCACAGTATGACAAATCCGTTCAACCTCGGGTTTTCAATGAAGGTGACCTCGTACTCACATATGATTAAATGCATGATAAACTCAGAAAAGGAAAACTAGAATCTATGTGGTACGGCCCCTTTGTTGTAAAACGTGTCTTGGAAAAAGGAGCCTATGAACTCGTCGATTGTGATGGCACACCATTGGCATGGCCCCACAATGGTCTATACCTCAAACGCTTCTACGTGTAAGGTTATCCTATGAGAGATACTTTTTTGTACATAATGTACTTAGCTTGTTTTCACTCATCTTTTTGGTGTGTGCACGGACCTCATGTATCCATTCTTACCTTGACTTGTGATTTTGTACGTAGATGTCTGCCTACTTCAGATTTGCCGACGGTGCAAGCTGTCAAGCACTCTAATTGCAGATAATTAAATATCAACACACAGAGCGTATGAAATTTATTGTCAACCCGAGAAAGTCTTTTTATTTCAAAGGACAAGTGCATAATATATGCTTAAACACAAAACCATTAGAAGTGAATATTTTATCTTCTATCATCCATGTTCACCCCAAGAATCTATGCAATCCCAATTGCCTTCTAACTGCTATACTACAATTCTTTTCTATTATGCATCAAGCAGAATTAATATCAGATCTAATCAACGATTGCAGGAAGGAAATCTCAATTGCATTCTAAAATAATCAACTGTCTAATTTAATCAAGCTGGGAATCATAAAGCATGACCTGAACATTACTCTAGAAGTTGATAAAAGAGATTAAAGCAATTGTTCTAAGAAACTGGATTGCAAAATATAAATCAATCAACACATAACAGGAAAGCTAATTTGTAAGAGCTCCTGGGATTACGTCTCAGCTGTAGGATGAACACAGCAGTGTGAACAGAAATTGAAATATGTAAAACAAACCTGACTCAGTCGACTGTTATTCGATACCATTCACCAATCTCACAAAAATATAATCAATTACTGAGAAATCCACACAATGAGTATTGCTGCTGCGTATAAAAGAAAGAACAAAGCATCACACAACGAGAAAGATGAAATCCTAAATTAACGCAGCAATCTCTGTGGAAGACGGGCCCAGTCTTCACACAGAGACGCTGGTTGAACAACACTCTCTTTAACTCAGAAGTAACTCCTTATATTAACAGAAGAATGAGTACACAGTTTTGGCTTGGCTGCTAATACAAGGTAAATTAATTGTTTGCTGTCCAACCCCTCAGTCGAGGCAATTCCCCATATTTATACATACAATTTGCAACATCTAAACCTATAATTGGGCAGCCATGAAGATCTCTGATCTTCAGGCGCCCTAAATAATCTAGCTGTTACAATGCGTGGCAGAACTAAAATATCCAAATATGAGAGAAGTATTAATTGTCCCAAGAGTGACGGTCCTTCCAGCTCACAGCTGGATTTGAGCAGCGACATACTTAAGATAGTTCTTCTGTTACAGCTGCCCTGCCACGACTGTGCCTTGATTGACGATTTAAGCCCCAAGGAACCTTCCACAAGCGATGAACGTTCCTTCATGACTTGTTCAGCTCCGATCTTCCTGCAGTCTATTGTCTTACTACCTTCATAAATCGCATCATGTTAGCACAGATTAAGAGATGCACAGCTTTAATCATCACAATCATAAGTATTAACACAATAAAAAAATAATCGGCCATACCTTGGTAATTTGGGGAATAGATAAGGACAATAAGTTGAATTGCCAAGGTAATTGGTGTAAGACAAGGGAAGGGAAGATGATAAATGATGGTAAAAAAGGGCCAATTCTGGGCTCAACATCTCCCCCCAACTATCCTGTTGCATGTCCTCATGCAACAACCTGCATCTGAATATTGCACTGAACTTTGTCCAGGAGAGAGGAAAGAATGTAGATAAATCAGGCATCCCCTCTATCTTTTTGAAAAGCTTCTGTGAGCAACCCGGCATCTTCCAACTTCACTGTTCCCCTTCCACTGCTGCTTGCTGATATCTGAGAATGCACTTGATGTGGTGGGGACCTTTCTGCAGTTCTCTTATGCTATGCCTGGGGAAGTTGACAGGACACACTCAATCTGAATCCAACTCAATGACACCTGTAGGAGGTGGAAGCACTGGTTCTTGTGGGACAGTGTCTTCCAGCGCATCTAATGCTAACAGGAGAGTTGCTGGTTCTTGTGTAACAGCAACATCCTTTAACCCATCTTCAGCAGCTACCTTCATTGCTTTTGGAGACACTGGTTCTTGTGTAACAGTGTCTTGTTTGTCATTCTGCTGCTGAGACTGAATATCCTTTTCAATTTGCAGCTCCTCCTCCAGGATTTCAGTGTCACCTGAGCATGGTGTCTGTACCTGTTCATTGTCACTCCACTGTGTGTCAGGGATGATATCCACTCCCAGGTTATCTCCCGGCTGCAATTCAGGAATTTTTGTTGCAGCCTCCAAAGATGTTGGTTCTTGTGTAACAACATCCTGGCTAACCTCTTCATCCTTCCTTTGCTGCAGCTCCTCTTCTATGAGTTCTGTATCATGAGAGCTTTCTGGGGTCACCACCCAGAGTTCATCGTTAAATGCCAGAATATCCTCTGTCCCAGCTTCTTCTCCTGTCTGCTCAGTCGGTTGGACGGTCAAATTTAGGGTTGCTGGTTCTTGTGTTACAGCATCCTGTTCCAACTTATCACTGTCCTGCCTTTCCGTTTCTTCTTCTAAAATTATTGTGTCCTGGGAACGTTCTGGGGTTACAGCACAAAATTCTTCACTATCCTCCAGGGTATCCTTTGGCTCCATGATCTCTGTATCAAGGGAACATTCTGGAGTCTCACCATATTCTTTTATAAGCTCCAGAGCATCCTTCATTTCCCGTTCTTCTCCCATCTGTTCTATGATTTCTATGTTGTGGGAGCATTTTGGGATTGCCATACATTCCTCATAAATTTCCAGGGCATCCTCCACTCCCTGTTCTTCTCCCATCTGTTCTATGACTTTTGCATCATGGGAAGTGGCAGCTGTAGCCAGGATGTTTAAAGGTGCTGGTTCTTGTGTAACAGCACCTTCTTTCTCCACTGCTTTCCCTTCTGTGGCTACAGGCTGTTGTGCTGAATAGGTGCTAAGTAAAATTTTATGGCCTGCTTCCTCAAAGATCTCCCCACAGGTGGGGCAGAGTATTCGCTCATCCTTTTCTCCAGCTCCAGCAGAAGCTGATTCCTCCACTTGGTCTGCAGCCTCTATTAATGTATACATCTTTCTTCCACCCTGCTTTCTGCATATTTCCTTCCATGTTTCCAGCTCCTTTCTAAGTGCTTGAAGGTCCTCTTTCAGCATTGCATTCTCATACAAGAGTCCCTCAACTCCAGGCTCTTCCTCCACTGGCCTTTGTGGAGCATCCCTCGGTTTTGGCGTAAGGATTGGGGGTTCAACCTGTGTCTCTAAGGTTGCCCATTTTGTTCTAGCTGCCTCTGCTGCTGTGATTGAACGAGTTCGTTTCCTTCTGATTGGTGCCACTAAATCAAACTCATTGGTGGCCCTCTTCCTTTTCTGTGGCGTTTTCTTTTGTGACTTTCCTTTTTGTAGTGTTTCTTCTCGTGGAGCTGGAACATAGGGAGGCAAAACTGAAGTTAAAGGAATATTTCCCTGCCCCCCATGCTGTTCTTCTTCAATCACAGCTCCTCCTCCTACCCACTCCGGTGAAGACTCGATTGTGACCAGCTCAATATCTTCTTCCATTGCTCTGGCTCCGTCATCTTCAGGTTCCATTGTCGCAGCTTTTGATGCTGCTCCAATTTCACCTTCTGCTGTCGGAGCTGCCCTGTTATCTAGGTTTTCCGCGAGGGTTTCATCTACATTGTCGCCTGACAGCTCTGTTTGAGCTTCCCCTCGCTCTCCTTCAAATGCAGTGTCATCCCCCACTGGTTCTGCTTGTGCTGGGGATTCATATACTTCAAATGGCTCTGCCTGTGCCCCTGTTTGTTCTTCCTCTGTGGTTTTATCCACCCCGGATGGTCTTGCCTGTGCCCCCTGTTGTTCTTCTTCCGTTTCATCCCTCCCGGATGGTCCTGCCTATGCCCCCTGTTGTTCTTCTTCCGTTTCATCCCTCCCCCCAACTTCACTGGAGGAACTCCGGTCCTCCTGTTGTGGCGGAACCGGTATTTGCTGTAATGGAATGACCCTCAAGGGAACAGGTTGCTGTGGTCGGGTAATGAATTGCTCCCATGTTATATTATGTTGGGCCAAGGTTCTTATAATAATTAACTTAATAAGGCCATGGTGAGTGAGGGAGGATAATGGGTGCTTTGCAGATTGAACAAATGTTGCCATATGGCGCAAATCATGCAATAGATAAAATGGAATATTTAACAAAATGCCATGACGGAGATGAGAAAGCAAAGGAAGTTCAGAGTTGTACATAGTTTGGTATCTACCTTCGCAAGTTATGTATTTCTTGAGGAAGATAGCAACCTGGTCCCATGGCTGCGGCAGTGACTTCAATGCAATCCCTCGCCTGGATGCTTCAACTTGCTCCCCTGGAAGTAAAAATTCTTCCCGTGCAACCGTTGCAGGGACTCGACGGTTAAACCAAGGTTTTCCCACCAACGGGATAGCTGTAACCTCGGATATAATGACCTCCGAAACATCTATACACAGCCCCCACACCGTGGAGTGTGTTTTAGTAAGATTCAATGTGAATTGCAGGGCTGCGTCCCGATCGAATCCATCCAATCGTTCAAAGAACTCGACCCAGCCAGCGGCTTGAAAAATGGCCAGAACCTGCAAATTCCGTCTAAGTTCCCGGGTATTGAAAGGTTCATGGCGAACTGGAATGCCCATGGTCCTGGCTGCAAGATGAAACTGCTGTTCGACAGAGTACAGGATCCCAGAATGGAAGTTGCAGCACAGAGAACGCACGAATCGTTGAGCGGAGACGTTGAGCGAATGAACTAATTCGGAAAGTTAAGCGCAGAGAAGAGTTTAAAATTTTCATGCCGAATTGGGGAAGGTGGCAGTTAATATTATTACGTCGTACGAGGGAAAGGTTTAATCAGATATAAATGGTGGTGCGAGTGAAGGTACGGCCAATCTCGTTTAAATGATATCAATACTTAATCACGTGATAAATGAAAGCCATACCTCATAAAACTGTACGTCGGAAGGCTGCGGAAACTGGTGGAGCATGGAGTTGGTGACGTCACGGAGCCGAACGCGTGCACAGTCAGACGTGGGATCATGATGACTCGGATAAGGCACTGATTTCCTTCACCGGTAAAACACAAGGCGTCGCATCCTCCGGGTTAAAATGATGAGTTCGCCGGCAGGACTGGGATGAATCAGCATCATAATTAGCAGGTTGAACAATCCTTCTGTTAACACGGGAGTTACCACTGCAAGTTGCCAAAGAAATGATCACACGGCCGATGAAAAAGCTTGTTGCAGCTGGCAGAAAAGAAGTTACAGCCACCGGAAAAGAATTCGCGGCAGCCGGAAAAAGATTCACGATATCATGGAAAATTACGGCTGTCACGGGAAAATTTTACGGCGGTGGGAAAAAAAATTACAGCTGGCGGGAAAAGATTTTACGGCTATGGGAAATATGTCGCAGCCGCTGGAAAGAAATGGCAGCTATGTGGAAATGATGTGGAAGTGACTTGGTCAATGAGGTGGCAGTCGCCGAGAAATAAGGTGGCAGCTGGGAAATGATGTGGCGGCTGCGGGAAAAAGATGTTGCAGCCGCCGAAGTTACAGCCGCCGAAATTGCAGCTGCCAGAATTGCAGCTGCCGGAGTTGCAGCTGTCGGAAAAGATTTGACGGCGGGCGGAAAAAAACATTACGGCTACCGGGAAGTGAAATGGCCATGGCTGGTAAATGGAGTGGCAGCTGCGGAAAATGAGATGGCAGCCGTGGGAGATGAGGTGGCCATAGCTGGTGAATGAGGTGGCAACCATGGGGACAATGAGGTGGCAGCCGCGGAAACTGGAGTTGCAGCCGCCGATGTTGCAGCCGCAAATGTTGCAGCCACCGATGTTGCAGCCGCTGATGTTGCAGCCGCAAATGTTGCAGCCGCCGATGTTGCAGCCGCAAAAGATTGACGGATGACGGAAAGGGCATTATGGCTACCGGGAAATGGAGAATATGGTTGCCGGAAAAAGGATATACGGCTGCCGGAAAATATGTTGCAGCCGCCGGAAAATATGTTGCAGCTGCCGGAAAATATGTTGCAGCTGCCGAATTTTTTTTTTTTTTTTTTTTTTTTTTTTAACACAAGGACAGCACAGAGAGATTTTCATTATGGGCCCCAAACTGATCGTTCTCCTGGCGCTTCCCTGAATTTTTTTTTTTTAAAAGACAACAGCAAGCAAAGAGATCAAATGCAAAGAGAAAGAAAACGACAACTATACGCTACAGCAAGAAATTATTTATGTACAGTAAATATAATTTTCATTTTAAGATTTGGCAAAGGTAGAAAAATGTTCCTGCTCTGGTGCCAATTGGTAGTTTGGATCAGCAGCAATCTGTGAAATGAATGCATCTTTCGAAATGGGCTTCCGATACAGTCGCAGTCTGTGGCCATTAGCAAGTAATGGTATACGGTTTTCATCAATGGTGACCAGGCGAACAGTGCCGTTGTCAAATACCCTGTCAACCAAATATGGACCCAGCCATCTTGTGCGTAATTTTCCTTTGAAATCTTTCTTGAATCTGGAGTCGTATAATAGTGCCCAGTCTCCTTCATGGAAGATTTTCTTTTTGATGAATCGGTCATGCCAATTAGATCTCTGTTGCTGAAGCAGCACAGTCTGGTCTACCGCAGCTAACCGTTTCTCATCCAATTCATTCAATTGATTCAATCTTCTTTTCTGGGCTTCTGTTACATCCAGGTTCATTTCAATGGCTGTTTTCAGGGTCTTGATCTCAAATTCAATTGGAAAGATGGCACTCTTACCATACACCAGATCATAGGGAGAAAAGCCCGTGGTGTTGCGCCAAGTCGTGCGATATGCCCACAGTGCTTCTGGAAGTCTGTCAGCCCAATCCCTTCGATGGCTTTTAACTGTTTTAGTAAGGATTGCTTCGATAACTTTATTAGTGCTTTCCACCTGACCATTGGCCTGGGGATGATAAGGTGAAGCTATCTTGTGCTGCACATGATACTTCCGGAGCAAGGATTCAAATTGGTGTGAAATAAATTGTGGTCCCCCATCGGTAACTACTTCCTTTGGTACTCCAAAACGGGTAAAAACTTCACTGTACAGGAAATCAATCACCGCCTGGTCATTTGCCTTAGCCAAAGCTACAGCTTCTACCCACTTAGTCATGTAATCTGTACACACCAAGATGTAAACCTTCTGTTTGGAAGGAGGGTTGATAGGACCAACAAAGTCCAATGCCCATCTATCAAACGGTTCTAGTACCACTTGGGGCTGTAAAGGCATCTGATCTGTCTTATTAGGTTGGCCCATCCTTTGGCAGCTGTCACAGGACTGAACATATCTTTTAGCATCTCTGAACAGTGTCGGCCAATAATAGCCCATCCGCAACGCCTTATGCCCTGTTCTTTTATCTGCAAAGTGTCCTCCGCAAGGTTCATCGTGACAGGCCTTCAGTATATGAAAGATCTCATCTTCCCTTACACATCTTCTAATTTCAAGATCAGGTCCTGTGTAAAAGAGATGGCCTTTGAGCCAACAATACCTGGCACTTTGCTGAATAATTTTTCTTTTCTCTCGTTTAGACATATGTGGCGGAAGCTTCCCTGCAGCCAAATAATTAGCAATGTCTGCATACCAGGGTGAATGAGCTGAGAGTGCGAATAAATGTTCATCCGGGAAAGCATCCTCAACAGGTAAACTGTCATCACTGTTAGTAAATCGTGATAAAAAATCAGCAACAACATTTTCTTTTCCAGGTTTATCTATAATAGTAATATCAAATTCCTGTAATAATAAAAGCCACCTGGTTACTCTGGAATTAGTGACAGGTTTATTCATTAAATACTTAATGGCAGAGTGATCAGTATGCACAAATGTAGGATACCCAGTAATGTAATGCCGAAACTTATTAATAGAATAAACAATAGCAAGGAATTCTTTTTCAGTAACAGTATAATTTAGTTCAGCAGGGGCTAAGTTTTTACTAACATAATAAATAGCATAAGGTACTTGACCATCCTGCTGTCCTAGTACTGCTCCAATGGCGGTATCAGAAGCATCTGAAGAAATGTGGAAAGGTATGGTCCAATTAGGTCCCCTTAAAATAGGGGCTGTGGACAGTTTCTCTTTAAGCTCATCAAATGCTGTCTGGCATACTGTACTCCATACAAACTGTGCGTCCTTCATTAACAATGAAAACAAAGGAGAAGCAAGTTTGGAGAAGTTTTCTATGAATCTCCTGTAATACCCAGCATGTCCCAGAAAACTTCGCACCTCTTTCTGAGTTGAAGGGGTTGGTATATTCTTTATCACCTTAATTTTTGAAGGATCCACTTGAATACCGTCAGTAGAGATGAAATGTCCTAATACCACCCCCTCACTCATCATCATGTGGCATTTTTCAGTGCTTAGTGAGAGGCGAGCCTGTTCACAGCGAATTAAAACCTTTTTCAAATTTTCCAGTGCTTCCTCAAAATCCCTGCCATAAGGAGTGAAATCATCCATAAAAACTTCCATGCTATCATTTACCAATTCAGAAAATATGCCAATCACAGCTCTTTGGAACGTTGCAGGTGCATTGCACAATCCAAAGGGAACCACCCTGTAGGCGAACGTTCCCCAGGGGCAGGTGAAGGTGGTCTTATCCCCGGCAACGGCGCCAAAATGTCAAGCACTCTAATTGCAGATAATTAAATATCAACACACAGAGCGTATGAAATTTATTGTCAACCCGAGAAAGTCTTTTTATTTCAAAGGACAAGTGCATAATATATGCTTAAACACAAAACCATTAGAAGTGAATATTTTATCTTCTATCATCCATGTTCACCCCAAGAATCTATGCAATCCCAATTGCCTTCTAACTGCTATACTAAAATTCTTTTCTATTATGCATCAAGCAGAATTAATATCAGATCTAATCAACGATTGCAGGAAGGAAATCTCAATTGCATTCTAAAATAATCAACTGTCTAATTTAATCAAGCTGGGAATCATAAAGCATGACCTGAACATTACTCTAGAATTTGATAAAAGAGATTAAAGCAACTGTTCTAAGAAACTGGATTGCAAAATATAAATCAATCAACACATAACAGGAAAGCTAATTTGTAAGAGCTCCTGGGATTACGTCTCAGCTGTAGGATGAACACAGCAGTGTGAACAGAAATTGAAATATGTAAAACAAACCTGACTCAGTCGACTGTTATTCGATACCATTCACCAATCTCACAAAAATATAATCAATTACTGAGAAATCCACACAATGAGTATTGCTGCTGCGTATAAAAGAAAGAACAAAGCATCACACAACGAGAAAGATGAAATCCTAAATTAACGCAGCAATCTCTGTGGAAGACGGGCCCAGTCTTCACACAGAGACGCTGGTTGAACAACATTCTCTTTAACTCAGAAGTAACTCCTTATATTAACAGAAGAATGAGTACACAGTTTTGGCTTGGCTGCTAATACAAGGTAAATTAATTGTTTGCTATCCAACCCCTCAGTCGAGGCAATTCCCCATATTTATACATACAATTTGCAACATCTAAACCTATAATTGGGCAGCCATGAAGATCTCTGATCTTCAGGCGCCCTAAATAATCTAGCTGTTACAATGCGTGGCAGAACTAAAATATCCAAATATGAGAGAAGTATTAATTGTCCCAAGAGTGACGGTCCTTCCAGCTCACAGCTGGATTTGAGCAGCGACATACTTAAGATAGTTCTTCTGTTACAGCTGCCCTGCCACGACTGTGCCTTGATTGACGATTTAAGCCCCAAGGAACCTTCCACAAGCGATGAACGTTCCTTCATGACTTGTTCAGCTCCGATCTTCCTGCAGTCTATTGTCTTACTACCTTCATAAATCGCATCATGTTAGCACAGATTAAGAGATGCACAGCTTTAATCATCACAATCATAAGTATTAACACAATAAAACAATAATCGGCCATACCTTGGTAATTTGGGGAATAGATAAGGACAATAAGTTGAATTGCCAAGGTAATTGGTGTAAGACAAGGGAAGGGAAGATGATAAATGATGGTCAAAAAGGGCCAATTCTGGGCTCAACACAAGCCGGAATACCCGGAACCTCGCTTCCGCAGCATGGGTAATCTATTCTCCCACTGGCGAGTTGCTATCTCCAGGAGCCAATTGTTTGGGTCCTGCAACCAACAATATCGTGGAGTACCATGCAGTCATCAGACTCTTGATGGAGGTTGCTTCACTTGGAATTGACTCCCTATCAGTCTTTTTAGACTCCCAACTCATGGTTTCTCATTTGAATCGTGTTTACACAGTTCGCTATCCTATCCTACTTCGTTTATTTTGGAGGGTATGCCTCTTGGAACGATCTTTTAATTTCATTTCATATCAACACATACCAAGGGAATTCAATTGTATAGCTGATTCAATAGCTAATTACATTTTGGATTGGCATCTTGCGCATACATAAAAACACATCACAAAATAAACACACAAGTCATTATAAATAAATAGGTCATAAAAGTAGGTCCATATATATATCACTGTATATAAAAGTGTTTTTCCAAATACATAAAGTTTGTGTTTTAAAGACAAAATTTGGGACCTGATCCCATACAAAAATTTGGCTCTCAAAGCCTACATATCGTATACATGTAGCAAAAAGATAAAAGCTACCATCTAAGGAGATCTGGGGGATCTATCATGTTCCTCATCAGATTCCTCACGCTGCTAGTGATAACACACTATAGCTCGAACCACCCTACGGAGGAGTCGGCCAATACGCCTAGGCACACCTATGGTATGCTACTGGAGATGCAAAGGGATGTCATCCACCCTCATAGCGGGGATACCGTGGGTTAAACCCTGCAAGTTCCTCTCTATTTCTTGGACCCCTCCCGCTTCATCCTCATCTTCTTCCTCGACCGGAGCGGCTTGGTGATCAACACCACCTCGGCGTAATGGCGAGTACCCTTCCGGTCTCTGTGGTCCACGATCTGTGACATGCACACGCACATATATTAAAGTCTTTTACACATTCTAAAAAACCATAAAAATTATATATTCAAAAAAGAAAAAAAAATATCCATGAAGGTCATACCTGAATTGTCCCAATCCTTATCTTCCGGCAGTGCCAAGTCTATGTCCTCACGGAAGTCCACCCCTGCATAGGGGTAGTCATCGATCATCACAATCTGTTCCTAGAGCCACGAGAAGAAATCCTCACCGAAATCCAAATGCTGCGGCCCCCCAAGTCGTCCTGCATATTCACTCCATCGAGCCATCCATGGCTCGATGGGTGGACGAGGGGGCATGGCTATATGTGGGCACAACAACAACACCCTCGCCAAAAAGAAGGTGACTAAGATGCTCCCATACCCAAATTGAGAATTCTCTCCAAGCCTGCACTTGTTCATTTGCTCTTTGAGGTTGGTCAATACTGCCTCACACTAGTTGAGTACTGTTCCTGCCATGTAATCCACTGCAAGATTCATCTGTGTACGGGACACCTGATGGGGACCCGTGCTCCCTGCTGCATGTGTGATGGTGAACGACACAGGTTTTAAAGGAAGTTCTACAATGTCTTTGATGACCACCTTGCCGCTTTTCTCCCCCGAACCTTGACGGCAATAACGAGCAATTAAAGCATCCGCGCTCGCCTCCGAGGCTGTGAACCCAGTAAAACTCACCCGGGCTCCTCTTTTTGAGAGGCCCGTGAGGAAATAAATATCCTCGAGTTCAATCTCGAGGGTGTGTTCTCCCACTCGGAAAGCCTGAATGTCGAGGTCCCACATTTGAATAATATGGGTGAGAAGTTTTGCCTGCTTACGAATGCCTTTGGTCTTGAAGAATTTTAACAAACCACATTCTCGCAATGCAGTCAAGGTTTCTTGGTCATCTTCGGCCAAAAAATCATCTGCTTCATGCTCTCTTTCTTTCCAATGAACCATTTTGCTCCAAACAAGTTACAAACACCTGCAAAAGGTCATAGGAAACATTTAGTAATCATTTAACAACTTGATCTCAGCTAAAAATTTGAGAAAAAATAAATTTTTCATCTTAAAATTCGCTGCTATCGCGCCTGGGGGAAAATTTACTATGCGGTACTGCACAGTACCGTGCCCATGCTTAACCTTATAGCGCGGCATTGTTGCGTAGTACCGCGCTTCCCGATATATCGCCCGCGCGGTACTGTGAAAGGCAAAAATTTCCCAATAGGGCTCGCCCAAAAACTTGTTTTTCCCTACTGAAATCAAGTTATTCATACATGAAATGAAAGAGGGGCTTGAAAGCTCTTACCTGGCGCAGACGGCTGTTGAAACGGTGCTCCGAATCTCCAGATATGAACTCTTGAAGTTTTTGCTCCTCAATGGGTAAAATCTCCTCTTTTGGCAAATGCACAAGTGAAATGGTAACTTTCCATATTTACCCATCCTTTATATAACTTTTTCACTTATTTTTTAGTCATTATTTTATCTAGTTAAAATAAAACCCATTTCACATTACTAATATCTGGTTTCATGAGCATTTGTTGATAGGATCTCCTTTAAAAAAATAAAATATATTCACATTGGCGTTCATTTATTGTTTGACCTTCATTTTGAGCCTACTTTATCTTTTTCATGCTTTGGATTAAAACTTGAAAAAGATTCCAAGCGCTTTTACACCCGTGTCGTGCTTGTCAAAATTAAGTAAATGGTGTTGAGCTTAGTCTGCTTTACTCATGCTCGTTAAACGGTGAGGAAAGTATTATCCTGGTTGTATTTTATTCTTTTTTTCGGACCAGAATAATTAAAAATTACGAAAAAGACCATTGGAGTCCATAGTTAAGCTCTTTTCAGACTCCCTAAAATTGAAAAGATTGCCAAGTGACCTTGACTCTTTCACACTTGTAAAAGTATTGGAAAGGTCGTCTATTCGGTGATAGGTTACCCCTTTTTCGGCCTGTCTAGACTATTTACGAGAAAGGTATACCTCAGTCAATTTTTGGCTGGGAGAGTTCTCTCGGGAATTGTTTTACACTTTTTCGGGATCGAGGGACTAAATTTACGAAAAAGTACACTTTGGAGCCTTCTTTAAGTTTTTCAGGCTCTCTAAATGTGAAAAACTACCGAGTTTCCCTTCCTTGGACTCGTTAAAATTTAACATAGAAGGACCCACTTTGGGACGAACCCCTCCTTTCTCAGGTTCGTAAAACATGTGAGATTGGACTCATGTATGAGATGAGCTATACCGAGCATCTGTTATCCTCTTCAAGCTCGAAAAACAACAAAGAGGTACTCGTCTATCATGTCGGGGGAATATGGGAAACAAGTCAAGTTTTGTTTTGGCAGCTTGTCAGTCATTACCTTTGAACATGGCATGTGTCTGTCCCTTGTCTATTTTGGGTATATATTTTTCACTGAGTTATGGTCATCATCTTGAGTCGTCTCTCTGGCCACGAGCCTACTCGTTCGATGTCTATCCTCTGCTATAAGTAATCCCTACTGCCAAGTCTTGTTACATGTCGTTACATGTTCAAAGGGTTGCATTGTTCAGAGTCATTCATTGTGTCAGACCTCCGCTATGTCAGTACATGCTCCATTGTTTTATCATCCTATACTATCTTTCGTTCCGATTTCGTGTCGATGATGTGGGAATCATTATGGCCCACCTTCGACGAGTCTATTCCCGTCGACGCCAAATCACTATCCGGGAATTGGACTTAGGGATCAACCATTAGTACCTTGGTACATTCATGCCTCAATGGCAGGTTTCCTCATGTTCAACAGTAGGTTTACATCATTGACCTCTGATCGAACGATCTCTCGAATGCTTGACATCAACTCATTCATTCGCATTTCGTTGAGATGTACTATAGATACCTTGAGGATCATCGTCATCATTGGTGATTTCCCTCACATTTGTTAACGATTCACATCATTGACCGGTAATCAAATGGTTTCTACCATGTTCGAATTCAACACTTTGTAATCACATGGCTAGATTCGTATCATTTGCGATTGGGTAGAAGACCCTGGGCGCACCTTTGTATCTTGATTGCGTCCAGGTTGCGATGGAGATGTCCTTTGTATTGTCACACAGATCCACTTTTTGTATTGGTTGTGGTTGTGTCATTACTGTCTCATGGATCTACGCTTGTTCATAGTAGCCATGATTTTTCTACAGTCTATATCATCTCAGTACTCATGGATCTGTAATGTATTGGTCGGTAGCCATGATTTGAGTCAATTGTTTCCGAGCATGGGGATGCCCGCCTCGGTGGTATATCTAACATTTTGTTTCTGTTTCAGCTCCTTGTTGCTCTCCTCGATGCTATCTCCGCACAGTATTTGTAAAGTCTTTCGGCCATCAGTCCCTTCCGACCTCACACTTTAGGGGGCATCTGTTATACCTCCATATTTCACAATGTCACATCTTCACCATAAAAATAGTTGACGACACTTCCCCTACTGCTTAAAACACCCAGAAGAGAAAAATGGTGAGTGATCCTTGAAGACAAACCTATCCTGTCAAGAATCAACCCAACTGAGACTTCATGTACCTACACTACTGCGCCTTGCTCCAGCTTAGGTGCGCGGTAGTCCACACTACTGCGCTATGCTCTTTCTCTGACACGCGGTACTACCGCGTTATGCTCTGTTTTAGAGGCACGGTACTCCTTTTTTATCCTTTTTTCCATGGCTTGTGGGATCTTTATCTTCGAGATATTTTTGAGGATTGGTGTCCTTGATTCAATCCTAACTCACTTTCTGTGATTAGTAGGCCTGATCCACTAAACTCTCCCAAGATCCACCCTTCTCTCTTGTTGGTTAACCCTACTACACACTATAAGAGAGAGACATTCCATGAGCAAAGGGGAGGAGTCTTGGAGACATCAAACTTATGATCTTGAATCTTTGTGGAGATAGCTAGAGGAGGAAGCACTTGGAGCTAGGATTTGGCTTGGATATCAAGCAACCATTGTAAGTGACTTCAAGTTGGTAATGGAACATAACTTGTCTTGTTTCCCAAATCACATGTGTTGATTTTGTTTCAATAATATGATTTGTATATGTTATAGATTTAGATCCTAACTCATATTTCAAGTTGCTAGAGGATCGTATATGCTTGTATCTTGGTTTCATTGTGATAGGTTCATTCGCGAGGACTTGGAAATTGGAGCAACCATTAAGACAAGCAATTGGATTGAAGGTCAGTTAGATCTCTTCTGTTTCTTCTAGCAGTTTAATCTTGAAATGTCTGTTTAGATCTAGGAATTCAAGGTAGCATTTGTTAAGTTTTGTCTTAGTTTAGAGTCAGTTAAAGTCTACTTTAATCTCAGAGAATTTCTACCTATCTGTAGGGAGAAAATTCTACAATATACATGTTCAAGGTAATATCATAAGAACTCATTTCTATCTTCATGTCAATCCATTATTTCACTTCATTCAAATTTGAGCATTTATTATGAATTCACAATATTGATCTCATGTTCGTATTGTTTATACAATGCCCCAATTCTAATAATCAAGAAATAAGGAAGGCACATTTCATATGCATATCATTGCTAATCTAAGCTAAATTATCATGATGTACTTGATGGTTATCCAATCAATACCTAACTTTAAACTAAAGATCGATTCCATCTATATCCATTTTTCTTCCAATCCTTTCATGCACACATAAACATAGTTTCAGTTACTCGTGTGTCACGTCCCCTCTCATCGATCTAGTGAGATGGAGAGAACATGACGCTAAGGCTGGGAATCTTGCTCAATGAACATTGACAAAATTCATTGAAAATAAAAAGACATATGCAAATGTATAAATGTAAGAAACACAACAGAAGTAAATTCAACCACACATCTAGCATGCATTCAACATATTCATGATAGTCATCAAATAAAGACATTACAGAATTAACAAAAGAGAATACTTATCTTGAAACAAAGTAGTCCCGAGCAACTGGCTATGCAACTGCAACGTTCCACCCAACCATAGGCTAGCTGTGCTCGTTAATCTCTCAACACAACTTCCACCCCCAAGCTGGGCATGATTTATACAAGGAAAAAGGGAACAACAGACTCACACATAGCCAAATATACACCAAAATCAGCCAAGCCAATCCACAGTTGGGTTTATCCGACTGCTAAGGCGATGGAAGGGAACGAATTGCTAAGCTAGTGAGCTCAACCATAGAGCTATTCTGCAAGATCTATCTAGATTGGTCCCCACAATACCTACACACCCAACACAAGGAAGTATTCCCTTCAACGCTACACAGTCCCTCAGGCCATACCTTCCATTCTAGTGCTCTTCAACATGTGCATAGAAGAGTAGCCAACCCTTTTGATTTTTCTACGAGGTTCCTCTCTTCACTAGGTTTATCAAGCCAACTCTAATCCTCTTCGAATCCTAATTTCTTACTCACAAATTAAACTCAAAGCAAGGGTGCACACAATAACAAAACACAAGTGTTGGACATGAAGAAAACGTTTTGACTGTGGGATGCCCAGGATGGGGTTTCCATTAGTTTCAGAAATCGTGGGAAACCAAAAACGAAATGTTAGATGGGGAACCCTAGGAGAGCAAATAGATTTTAGAAAACGTTTATGGGCATTCAAGGGGCAGAAACAACCTCTATAAACCCCCGAATCGTGACTCTCTTCCTCCCAGCCACTATGCAACACAAAAACGAGTTCCCAGCTATGGAAAATGATAGAAAATGTGAAGGAAAACGCCCTAGATAGCTCAGATTGCGTGAGGGAGCAAAGATCATGGGTGAAGAATGGCTTGGGCCCAATTTCATGGGTGTTTTCTTGCCCAAGAATCCAAAATATGATTTCCCAAATTGATGGCTTTCCCATACATGAAATTGGATGCCACACCTCTCCATTCCCAAGGCATTAACCACCTCAACCAAATCTTGGAAGAATTAAATGATTGGGTGCATAAGCACGGGGGGTTCACTAGCGAGGCAATATCATATCACGTCCATTCATATTGGGGGTTTGAATACTCTTAAAAACCTCAAAAATATATTGCTCTGTATTAAGGGGTCAAGGGGGGTTTTAATTTGACATAGTAATATAAATATTCGGGATTATTTTATTTTGGTCGGATGAGGAATAACCTCCAAATCGTGGGATGGATTCATACCTCCAAATCATTGGCTCAATTCATACCCATCTAAAACTTATGGACCCTCCATTTTCATTTGATATTGTTTGTGATCCTAAGTTTTGCATAAATTTGATAATAGTGTACCAATGACAATATCGATGGAAGTCTCTTTGGATTACTAACCTTGATCAATCCTCATTTAATAACTTATTTAGGAATGGTTTGAATTGATGTTATATTGTTTTTCATATTTAATTTAAGATATGCAGCTAATCGACAGTTTAACAGTTGAATGATTGTACTGTATTTTTTTTTTAGGAATTTGAGTAAAATATCTAACTCTTCATTTTTTAGGTTGGGGTTTAGGTGGTTATTGATATTCAATCAAACCTTGCTCCACGACAACCAAGAAAAGTGAGATCAATCTTTCTTGGTTCATTGGAACCAAGATGTTTGTTTTGATAGGAAGGTAGGGGAGTCCATCCACAAAAGGGTTTCAATTTTTCATTTTTATGGAGATTAATTTATTAAGCTTATAGAAAACATGATCTCTCTATGGCTATACTTGTATTTACATGATATAAAATTGGTAGATTGGAAGGCTATGGTGTGAAACATTTGCAATTCTCATATTTTATATGCATTGCACTAACTAGTGGATTATCAATCTTTTACATTCTTTGTTATGTTGATCTCTTGACTGGGTTTCCTTTTACACATTTTTCCTTCCCCGGTACTACTTCATTAGGTATTCCACTATCCAACGCTACAAATTGATTAGTTGCCCCTGCAATCCTTATGGGATCATTATTAGCATTATACTATTATTTTATTTAGCATGTTGTTTACTTATACTAAGATGCGTTAGGGCTCCTATTTGTTAAAAATTGATAATATGATATAAAAGGGGTATTAAAAATGGGATGATAAAAATGGATACCTACAATATCTGTGGTTTTCCTAATTGGAAAGGCATATTGGGAGGGGGTTTCAACTATACAATTTTAGGATCCGTTTTCCAATATTTAGTGAAATTAGGGATATTCTTTAATATCATGCGAACGATTGTGCTATGTAACAAGTACACTAAGTGAACCCCCGTGTGCATAAGTCAAAATGGGTAGTTGAGGGTTTATGGGTTTTCTCATTGACACTTGGATTGACTCTATTGGCTCAAGGGTTTGAATATTTTCCCTCCCTATTCCTTGTTAAAATCATGCCCCCATCTATTGTTGCATTGCATAGCTAGTTGTGGGTATTTCATTAAAATTCATATTTATATGATGTCTTAATTTCTATTGTACGTGGCTAGCATGAGAACCATATGCATCGATTTTTAATTGCCGATACATAAAATGATAAATCAATGGTGGGGCCTTGGCCTTGATCTCCTCACCATGATTTAATAATGATATTTACATCATTTACAATTTTAATGCAATAGGGTCAAAATCGGGATATTACATCGTTAAGGAATGTGCTTCATCTTCAATCTTTATTGGGGATGTGATCCATCTTCAATATTTATTTGGAAATATTGTTCTCAAGAGTAATCCTTTAATTTATTCCTTATTTTTTGTTAAATACAACAACACCACTTAATCATCAATGTTAATAATGAACTTTCACTTCACATGCTTACCAATATTTTATAAACTAACTCATTGCTATATCATCATCCTATTATAACATACCATAACATTATTTTTGTTATTTGTTCAATAAAAAAAAACTTCCAATATTCCAAAGATCATATGACCCTTATAATAATAATACAAAAATTAAGACAATTCACTTGTAATGTCCCCATTTGACCCTTAGGACATATTTGGATTTCAATGTAAATATTGTATACAAGTGATGTATGTTTCCCTAGCGTGGAGCTCAAGGCCAAGGCCCCACTAGTGGATGCTTGGTTTTTATGTAATAGGAAAGTATTTGATATTCTGTTTTCCATGTGCTATTAAGCCCTGGAACATTGTAAATTATGTAAATATTATTATTGCAATAAAATACCAAAGAAACTGGCTATGGAGGAAACTAATAAGAGGGGGCCATGTGTATCCACTAGGGAGAGGTGAGGGGGTTGTGGGATTGAACCTTGGAATTCCAAATGTCATCCTTAGAACCCATTTGACCTTCCTTGTTGACATTTATTTCTGTTGCAGAAGGTGGTTGAAGAAACTATTGATGAAGTTGATGGAGTGTGAGAAATCCTGAAATTTCAGATGGCAGGGTATGGGAATATGTATGCCTTGATCCACAAGTCACTCTACCCTTGGGAATTTGTATTCCTTGATCCCCATTCTAGGAGGGACATGAAACCGGATTTTTGAATGCATAACAGAGGATGAGCATCGAAGGGAAGAATAAAATCGCGATTCTGTGAGAAACCCCGATTTAGAGTGCTGAACCTGCTCAGAAATTCATGTGGGAAGCTTAATCCAGCAGGGGATCCATCAGTCTAAACCCTAGGGAAAATTTTTAGCGTGTGAAATGATCAAATCCCCATGAAGAAACCAGTTGCATGATAGAGTTGTTTGGCCATAGAAAGTGAGAAAATCCAAGTGGAAAGGATAGAAGGTAGGGTTGCTTGATAAACCCAATGAAGGATAGAGTCTCAAGATACCAGCAGCTTGGAACTTTATATGCCCACTGTGAAGAGCACTGGAGGGAAGGTATGGCTTGAGGGACTGTGTCACAGTTAAGGGAATACTTCCTTGTGTTGGGTGTGGTAGGTATTGTGGGTGCCAAGGCTATCTGAGTCAAATTTAGAATCCTGTAGCTCTGTGGCTGAGCTCACTGGCTTAGCATCCTCCTCTACTGTTCCTTGAATGCTTGATATACCCAACTGTGTGTGTTGGCTTAACATGTTTATTGTGGGAAGCCATGGCTGTGAGTGATCCTATTTAGTTTCTCCTTAGTGTATACACAACCTAACTCGGGGGTGGTCTCTCAGCTGAAAGAATATAGGCTGGACAGAGACCTATGGTTGGGTGGAATGTTGCTCTTACATAGCCAGTTTCTTGGACAGTTTCATCTTATAAGATAAGTGTTTTCTTTGGTTCTTAATGATACTTGTGTTCATTTGTTATCTTAATTTAATTTGGATGGAATGATCATATGTAATTAACCAATAGGAAGTCTTTGTATAATCCTGAACATGAGGTTGGTGCATTAGTTCTTTGTTTCATCATCCTGCTTATGTTAAGTATGTTGTTATGCCGTTAACCCTATATGTTGTAGATGCATTCATTAGACTTAGCTCCACTACATATGTATACTATGCATTGCACACATCCTTAGAAGGTTTGCACTTCATCAAATATGCTCGGGGAATGAATTAGACACCCCCTAATGTGTTTATGCCCCTCTATGGTCAGATGAAGGGAGGGGCCTTGGCTAGGTGATTCAAGGGCTCTTGACAGGGGGGAAAGGAGGCTTTGATGGAGTTGGAGGCCACCTTTTAGGAAGGAATTAGGATAGGTATGATTTCTTAGGTGTGTTAAGGGTTCACACCATTGCATAGTGCTCTCTGAGAGCTTTCTAATGGTACCCGCGTTTTCCCAAAATGGAATTGGGATGAGAAAGTTATGAGCCAGAGAAGTTGTGTGCAGTGGGGCTTCCGACTTCCCGAACCCGCAATGCGGATTGCGGAAGTCAGAAGGGTGATTCTATGGAGTTATGTGTGGTGTTTCCGACTTCCGACTCCCACAACGCAGATTGCGGATTGCAGAAATTGGAAGAGTAAATTTGCCAGAGTTGTTAAATGGTGGTTCCGACTTCCGAGTTCCGCAAGGTGGATTGAGGATTGTGGAAGTTGGAGAGGTAATTTTTCCGGATTGGATATTTTGGAGTTCCAACTTTTGTGTTTCGCAAGGTGGAGTGTGGGTTGCGGAAGTTGGAGGAGGAATTCTTCGAAGTTGATATTTTGGAGTTTTGACTTCCGAGTTCTGTAAGGTGGATTGCAGATTGCTGAAGTCGGAGGAGAAATTATTCATAGTTGAGATTTTGGAGTTCCGACTTTCGATTTTTGTAGGGCGGATTACGGAAGTCGGAGGATCAATTATTCGGAGTTGAGATTTTGGTGTTCTGACTTTCGATTTCCGCACTGCGGATTGCAGATTGTGGAAGTCGGAGGCGCATTTATTCGGTGTTGTGCATTTGGGGGTTCCGATTTTCGACTCCCGCAAGGAGGATTGCGGAAGTCAGAGTGGATATTTATTCGGAACAGAGAATTGGTGTTCTGAATTCCAATTTCTGCATTGCGGATTGCGGATTTTGGAGGTTGGTGGTGTGATCCTCGTCGAAGTTGTAATCTGCAGTTCCGATTTCCACATTGCGGCTTGTGGATTGCGGATTGCGGACTAAGGATGGTTTTTGCAGAAGTTATGGCAGTTGAAAAAAAAATATAGCAGGTTGTTCCCCCATCACTCTAAAGGGCACTAAGTGGATCAGGGATGTGACATCACTTGGTACAACTCATCACCTAAGTGTTTTAGAAGTTATGCTAGTTATCTATCATGGTCAACACATGTCATCATTAACAATCAATTTAAGATAATTCCAGTCTTCAAATTTCATGTTTCACACTAGTTATACTCACATTTCAATGTTCAATTGTAAATACTTCAAACAAGTTTATCTTTCATGAGTCCACGAAGACATTACTATTATTAGTCAAATTCTAATATTGTTATTTTATTAATAGAAATATATAATATTTATATTATAAAGGGGTTGTGGAGAGCCTAAAAAGCTTGAGCTCACAACATTTTTTAAAATTGAAACAAATTTTCTCAATTGAGTTGAATCAACATATATAGTTCTTCAAAATAACATAGTAGAAATACATGGCATGCGGCCTTCCTACAAAATCTAAATCTATACTTCCTAATACATTGTTCGAGTAACCATAAACAAGTAAAAAGCATGAGTAAATAGTTTAATCAAATTTATTCCATGAATGGGTCTCCTCATGGACAAATCATCTCGTTCCATACCATTGTCTACTTGATAGTTTGGATACTCTGCTAATGCCACAACTGTGTGCTGGACTTTTTCCTCCTCACTAGCCTTATATTTTAGTGAACCAATGGACATAATTATGTGACCAAAAATAGATTGTGAACCTCTAATTAACCCCAAGATAATGCCGTAATGCATTTATAATTCATTTTCAATATTTTCATATTTCAAATTTTTCTCTTTCAAAGTTTCTTTCATCTCCTCCTATTTATTTTCTTGACTTTTTGGAAATACTTAAATACTTGATTGCTTGCCTCATCCATTCCAATTGACTAGTCATCCCTCTCATATTTTTTTAAGGTCAACATTTCCTTATTCCCCATTTTGTCTAGAGTTATAAGTGTCAACCATACTAGAGAAATGAACACAAAACTCCAAACATATTCATGCAATGTAGACTAAATAAATCCCACATATCAACCAAAGTCTGGATAAAATACCCCCACAAGAGGGTATGTTCAACCTTAATGGTTTAGTGACCAATCCAAGTCCCAAGACGCCCTGCTGACTCTAATCCAACCAAAAAATTAAAATCCAAGTTAAAACAAAATTCACCTGTAGGAGAGAATACAACTTACCTCTATCACTAAACATGTTATCTCCACAAGGGCACACCACCAAGGTGTACTCAGAATGATAAGTTTGACCACCATTGGAATTTCCTTCCACTATAAAACCAAGTATGCATCTTTCATTATTCTCGTTGTCTCTACAAGGGCACTCTATCAAACTAAGAACAAATGATCAATCCCTCCTAAAATCTACCTCCACTCATGTTGCTTTCCACATACATGCTCCTCGAGTAGTTGAATATACCACCTCTACTAATAGGTTGGCATACATAGGCCATAAAATTTTCCATGTTGTGAGATGATTTATAAGGAGAAAGGGGAAAGAAGGCACAGGGGAGATTTAATTCTCCCTTGAATGAGAAAAGACAAAGATATTATTCACATGGAGGTCATGTCTATTACTATTCCATGTGTTACATTTTCTTCTTAAATCATTCTCTAAGGTGTTGATGTGGATAGGTTCCTTAATATAGATCATCATAATCAAGTTAGTGGATCCATAACCATTCAAAGGGATCCCCATTTTTGTATAGAATCCCCTTGTCCAAATATAGTGCTTCATTTGCCTTCCGGTCTACCAATCCTTGTTGTTTCTTCGAACATGAAAAAACTTAACCTCATCCATCACTTCCAAATTCCAAAATGTTCTTTCAAAACTTTGAAAGAATAGAGTTCCCTCTCTAAGCTTCCTTGACCTGGCTTGATTGATGACAAAGAGGAAACCACTTAAAATCATGGCCTTTTTCACATTCTTTACATGTAATAGGATTGTTCCAAGGAATGTGATATTTATTTCTACTTTGTTGTTCAAATTTGTTCCTAACCTCCATGATAAATAGACTTTTATATTTCCTTTGGGGCTTATAAAGACCACAACCCCCAACACTTACTACCCCTTTATTGATCATTCTTATCAATATATGTTTACACCAATTAAATTATACTTAACCAAATAATGTTTCTCACGATCCTTCTTATAAAACCATCTCATTTCCCCACTTCTAAATTCATAATGCATTACTTTCTCTTACTCATTTTGAGGACCGATATATTCATTAAGTACATAAAGATCTAATCCCAAGATAATCATTAGTTCATAAGTTAATTAAAGTAGTTTTTACATAATTCACATCATAAAAAAGTTAATTACAACAATTCATCCAATATAGTATTTATGATTTATTTTCCTACATGTCAACCTTTATAATTGATATAATCTTCCAACTATTGTAGTTAATTCAAAATGTCATTGTTACTTATTTCATGTCAATTCACCTGGACCTCTTTCTTTCGCTTACAATTCATCCATGTCCATTAATAATTTTTAATCTCATGCCACATTCTTAATGTCCAATTTTAAAAGTAATCATGTTAACCTTAATTAAGTTGTCATGCTTCTCCTCGCACACTTGGTTGATAGTTTTTAGTTACTTTATTGATTATAAAAAGAAACACATATTCAATCGATGTTTTGTAGGATAGTATTTTTTATATAAATATTGTTTTACATGATAATTTAACTTCACTAACAACAAAGGAAATATAAGCAAAGCTTCAAGTCCCTGCCAAGTCATAAGAATATGCTTGACATAAAGGATAAGGGTTCATGTTCTAAGCGGTCTCTCTGACTACTTTCCTCCCATCGAAACAACCTAAAAAGTAATAAAAAATCTGTAAGTGATTGATTTTTTGTAAGTCAAAATCATTTAAAAAGAAAATATGTAAGTGACCAAACCTAAGTAATAGAATAGAACTGTTCTTTTGGGAAATTGAAAAATTTGAGTGTTGGTTCATTGAACACTTCAAGTGAATACTAATTCAGGTATGTGATTCAGGTATGTGTAGTAAGTTAAATCCACTCAATTCGATGAATACTTCAAAGTTCTTTGTATTATAAGCTAAACATTTCAAAATTTTCAATTTATGGCTTTTGTTTGTTAATCAGTTTGTGCCTTGTTTTCATCATAGCATTCTTAATAATTGGTCATGAATAAGTCTCAATAAATTGATGTAATCTCAAGAACATAAAAATTTTGCACACTTCACAACAAAAATATGATCATCACAGTGTTGGTAAAAGGTGGTAATTTGTTGTCACATTTTCCCCATATTATTAATAGATGGAAAAAGCAATTTTCAGTGGTTTCCATTTGGTAAGATGATCATGGTAAAATCAGTCTTGACAAAAAAATCGGAAGTTTAGGTGTATATGTAGAATTGTAGCATTTTGGTGGGGTGGATGACAATACATGAATTCACGACATGAACCAATTGAATGTTTCCATGGCCAGTAACCCAAAGATAGTCACTAACCGTCACTTCACAGAAAAAATATTCCATGAATTGGCGTTTTGAATTTCATTGAATCGAGCAAGAGACGAAAGTGTTAAAAGTGAAATAGTAGAGGTCTCATGGATTTTATTGCTAGGAACGTTTATTGCTAAGAATTTTTAGTTTTATAGTTGGGGCTTGGGATAGAACTTAAGCTAGGAATCCTTATTTTCCCTACTTGCCAGGGTTGTGGATGGAAAGCATTTTTCTTATTTTCCTTTATGTTCCTTCCCGTTGATGAGTTCTGTGTTTTATATCGATCCAATCCAATCTAATGGTGTTCACAATTAGCAACTATGAGTTTTTAAATATTTATGGAGTAAAAGATGCAGTCATTTCCCTTTCCATTCGATTGTGTGTGCCCTTTAACTCACAAGTCCATAGGAACCAAATATCTCACAACTAGAAAGCATGTCCTCATTGCTACAACTAGCATAAACATATCTACAACATAACTATCTCTTCATTGTTGACACACTTGCAAAAAGTATAACTACTATTCATGCAAATTTCTATCACCATTATTATTGAGGGAAAAATGTATGGTCCATTTAGTCGCGTTCTTACTGGCTAGAAAAGAGTCCCTTGCAAGGGATGGATGGTTGGTCTCATCAAGATCCACTAGTTAATTTGAACGTGTCATTGACCAAAGAAGAGTCGTAGATCTTCCATAGTCTATTTAATTGGACTTTGTGTATGTTTCAATTCAAGTTTGATGCTCTGAATTGCTTTGCGGACAACCTGATTCTAACACTTTGAATGGTCTAATTCCTCAGTATTGATAATCCAATTGGATCATTGTCATAGTAGGAGAAAAGAATAATAAAATTAATCTCAAACCAGACCAAAGAGAGAGGTCTGTTTGAGCTTCAATCCAAGTAGCTTTCATCGAGGTTGGCATAAACACTCAATTTATTGAGGTAGCTTCATCTTCAAATTGGAATTAACCTACTGGATTGCATAATCATATTCAAATTAGAATTGAAGGATTTATGCGTAGGATATTCTTTTTGGTAGTAAGTGGGCACATATGTGCCTTGGAGAAGTTGGCCAAGGATTTTGTTTTTTTGTTTTGAAGAGAGCATGTAGACAAAACGTGATCTAGAAAAAATATCATGGAGCCAACGTCATATTCTCTGTTTGCAATATAAATCTGATTAAAGAAATGAAGGCAGAAAAGTGCATGGAAATACAAACCATGTCCATAGACGAAGGATGGTCTTCGTTTTCCAAAGTGGCTTTCTGCTCAAAGCCCTGAATAGATGAGCTTCTTCCTCAAACTATGGTTATATGCTATTGATTAGAATGCCAAAAAAATTCAAGCATATTAAATACTAATAAGAATTATAAATATAATGCATAGAATGAGAAATGAGAATGATTACATGGTATGCTTGTTCGGTTATGGGTCTCGGTACGCCTTCCACCTTTAGAAGATAGTTTGTTCATATGTGTTCTAATTCTTCCAACTAGCAGTAAAGAATAAATTTAGTAGGGAATTTATTGTAGGAAGTAATAAGCATAAATAATCTCGAAGACGTCTATTAGTATACTAATAGTAGTAAAGGAAGGTGCGCGGTATAGAGAGTATAAGAAATCAGTTCCTTCTTATCTAATGGAAATAACATTAAAAACACATAAATGTCATGATTCGAGGCTTAAATGGTGTTTTAAAACGATAATACTACTGGACGAGAAAGATTTAATTGTAAGAGGGTACTAAATTTTTTTTCCAGTGAATATGGATGTGCAAAATGTGGAATATGGATAGCTAACCAAAAGTGATAAGGCATCAGCCTGATATACCAATTTTCAATTAACTTAAATTAGATCATTCATTGCACGTCTGGGCCTTTCAATACACTTCCTTCAGAACATATGGTATCATCATGCCCCAAATACTACCTATTCACGTACCCACCTTTGACACCCACCCGTTCCTCCACATTTGATACGTGACCCATACATAGTTGAACCGTTCCCATTTAACTAAGGTTTATCAGAAGGTCCGTGTCAGTAAATTTAGCCTTGGATCATAAAATTACATAGTATAGGATGTTTTTTTGCCCCTTATTGTAATGTCCCAATAAAATTTTACGAGAGCTTTTGTGTGTAGTTGTCGACTCCTTGCCTCTACCAAGCAGATTCTCTTTAGTTTTAAACTGTCTCCAGAAGACATTATTATACACATTATTGGTGATTTCAGAGTGGTTGATGATTTAGGTTCCTCCTCTGACCCAAATGGTTATTAGGATCAGATTTAATTTCTTTTGACCTCGCTTTCTCTCGATGGTTGGGTTGGAATAGGAGCAAGTTGAATTGTGCAATATTAACCAACAAATGTAGATATAGTTAGATGATGCCCTTACGGACCAAGAAAGGCAGCAGCCATCTCAGATGGAAAACTGAGAAGTTATCTCACATAGAGGCACACTAAAACTCAGAATGTCGTGACAATGTTCAGGCCCTCGAAAGGGAAAAACAATTCATCTGTTGTTTATAAATGTTTTTGATAGAGGAATACAAAGTGTTTTCAACGGTTATGAACCCTTTAAGGAGCTGGTTGGAGGGGGCCAGTGGTTCTTCCTTCTAGCATGTCTAACATATAACTCAAAACATGCATGAGGCAGATCGAAATTCCTTTGTCACCCATTAAAAACAATTACATAAATGCAATAAGGGTTTAAAAATCAAATTGTAGGACATACTGGCCTTTCTCCAACGCTACAAGAATGAAGTTTGCAAAGAATACTTGTAAAGTTCGTGTCCAAAAAAGTTGAGGAGCACGCCCAAGATGCCAAATACAAACACAGGGTGTTATTACTTGTACAATGATATTGAAAGAAACGATAACATTCGAATGCACGAGGGATTGTGATTGCTTGCAACCCTTGTTGCATAAATCCATGGACAAGATTTAGGTCTAGGTAAAAATATTTTTCACACCTGCGTTGAACTAAGATACATGTTAGTATTTTGAAGTAGCTACTAATGTTAACAATTCTTAGCGGAAGACCTGCTTTTCGGCCCACTTTCCAGCTTGAAATAAGAGCAGAATGAGAAATGCAAGAGATAGTGATCATGTTACCCATACTCGCAGGAAGAACTATTTGCTGTGAACAATGGCTATGTGCATGCAGTTAATGGATGGATTTTTGCAATGAATGAACGACTGGTTTATTTGAATGGGTTCTATGCGTTGTGAACAACTGGTGCATGGGACTGGGAAGATACCTTCACATCAAGAGCGAGTTACTACTGCTCATTATATATGATTCACATCCCTTCCCAACTGGCTGTGCCATCCCACATTTTATGATCATCATGCAACATTTTTCATTATAGTCCCTTCATCAGCTCACCTCTGATATAAGCCTTGAGATTTTGTCATTATTGTAGGTCAATTGATTCGGCTTGGTTTGGTCGGTTTCAAAGTTATACCTATTTTCCTACGTAGACCCTGCACCACTTCTCATACTTATGGCTACATGCCAAGCACGTGGAATTCACAAAGCTTTCCACAAACTCTAACAACGTCCTCCTCAAGCCAATGGAGATCAGAACGGGGATAGAGAAACAAATCCACCTCTATCGACACAATTCTCGAATTGGAACTCATGTTGGAGTTTTATTTCATGATTTACAACCTCACAAGCTTCACGTTTAAGAGGGGTTTGAGATGTCTTTCGGAGACGAAAACATAAACAGAAAAAAAAACCCACCATGTCGGTCTCAAAAGCACCGAGATTCCTCTTGCATGCGGTCACAAGATCATGGCAGATGTAATCGAACAGAAATATTATATCCCGGCTATCAGGTATTATCTCAATACCACCTCAGTTTGAGCAAAACAATCTTACAAGCAAATTATTTATGAAATGAAAGGGACAACTAGCCAACATATCACCCTTGTTCACATTTTCACTCCAAGCAATATAGGCTACCACAATTTACCAATGAAAAGAAACAGCTAAACACAAATTCTGACAGTTGTTCCAATAATGATGAGAATTTAGAATTACACTAAGATTTTTGGCAAATTTAGAGGGAAAAAGAGAAATTAATATTGATTTCTTGGAGACCTTTACACTAGTCACGACTAATTTTCAAACAATCGTGGAGGATCTCAGCTCTCAAATACGCTTATGCAAAAAATTCAACCAATGGTGGCTTCTTCCTTTCCTCTGTAGAAACTATGGCTCTAACCTCTTCTACGGAGTGTGCGCAGGATCCTCTTCTGAGTTTGCTACAGTTATACAACAAGATATGGCCCTTTAAATTCACCTTCACGCGAGGGATTTCCTAAGTTAACCCACGCAATTCATAGTTCTTGAAGTTAAGAGACTCACCTCACGACAAAGAAGAGGTTAGACGATTACATTCCCTTTTCTTTAGAAATGGTTGCACCAACATCAGACAAGAGAATGACGAATCCACACTCGAGGTGTGAGTTCCGACGACAAATGGAAAACACTTACCTTGGTCAAGTGTTCCCAGAACAGTCCGTCTATGGCCCGAGATCCAATGCTACCACACCAGAAGGGCCTTCAAAATGCACAACAAAATCGTTAATAAAAATATCACACACAAATTAACATTACATTAAACAAACAATAAATTAAAATAACCAGTCTTACTGTGGGCAGCGAACATTATTCTTACAAATGGGTGATCTGAATGCCAAGAGAATCTACAAACCTAATAATACTTTGCAATACAATTAATGTATAAAATAGATTTATTTGCTTAAGTGTTGCAGTATACATATTCAAATATGCAATTTTCTTTATGCGCCTAACAATTGTAGAGATACTTCCCATTCATATCTTAGGAAAAACGTTGAAGCTAAAAACGTTATATGTTTTCTTGAAAGTACCAAAACCTTGATGAACATCACTTCCATTGTCGACATGACGAAATCAATTATGGCCACGTTATAGCAAGGCAAGGAAGGCTGTCATTGAAGACAATCTACACATGACAGAAAATGAAAAATTTATGCTACATCTTCAAAGAATTCATTACAGTAATATGGATTCATCTTGTGCCTCTGGGTTCCAAATAAAAGAGAAAATAGTAGTTTTTTCTTACAATTCTAAATTTTGGTTTGTAAACAGATTACTACAGTCAAAGCCGTGTTTCGTTTTCATTATGCATTATGTGCAGAAAATGGTTTGCCTCGGATAGACTTCTCCTTAAAAGTAGTATTTCTTAAAAAGACAAGAAACAAAAATGGTATCCAAAGATTGATATTTTTTTCAATAGATATTCAGATATAGTATTCGCTTATATGAATTCCTAAGATTTCTTATCTGTTATTATATACATAGTTTGAAGTCTAGAATATATGTGATTTTGCGCAGGTTTTATGCTGCATAAGTGATACTGGCGCTGGAGTATTTGCATAAGAAAGAGATAGTCTATAGAGATTTGAATCCAGAGAACATATTGGTCCAAGAAAAAGGTCACATTGTTCTTAATGATTTCGATCTCTCCCTTCGTCTATCCTACCAAGATAGACAAATCAAATCAGAATGTGAGTTTGCATATAGTTACAATTCTAGTTCAGATGAGGAGAGTTCATCCATATCCACTAGTATTAATGGGGGATTTGAAGGAACCATGAAGTCCCGTTTATTCATAGGCACAATAGGGAACATTGCACCCGAATTTCTATGGTGCACAGGTCATTCTTTTCCAGTAGATCACCCATGCATTAACCATCGTGGGTGTTACACCTAAAATATTACCATCATGAGACTCACTGTAAACATTCCTAAAGTTTCCTTGGCTAAGTCATTAATCTGGAAGAGATGCAAATCCATTTATACTAGGTTTTGAGAGGTCATCGCAGGTTGTCCTCATGCAACTTGCGACCTCGTAGGTTGGCCTTTTGCAGCCTGCGACGATGTCAGTTAATGGACAAAAAATAGCTTCTTCAAGCCCATTCTCGAAGCTAGATGACATGGATCCCTATCCCTGACCATTTGGGAGAGTTGGCCTTCGGTTTCTAACCTCTTGGAAAGATCCCCTATCTCTCTCCTACCATATCTCAACCTACCCTATCCAATTAGTCCTATATAAATGAAGCTCACTCCCATTCGAAAGGGAGGAAGTCTATTGTTATGTAGAATTTTGTCCTACGGATAAGCCAAAACTCTCTTAACTTTAAAGCAGACTTTAAACTAACTCTAAAGCAAGAAACAAGTCGAAACAAATGCTACCTTGAATCCCTAGATCTAACAAACATCTCAGGATTAAAATGCTAAAGAGAGTAGAAGGAATTTAACTGACCTTCTATCCAGACGCTCGTTTTTGGTATTTGCTCCAAGCTCCAAGCCCTCACAAGTGAACCTGTCAAAATGGAACCAAGACACAAGAATGCACTATTCTCTAGCAACCTGAAACATGAGTTAGGATCTAAATCTATGAAAGATACAAATCATATCATTAAAACAAAATTAACACACATGATTTGGGAAAACAAGACAAGTTATTCCATTACAACTTGAAGAATACTTACAAAAGGTGCTTGATGCCCAAGCCAATCCTTCAGCTCCAAGTGTCTTCTCCTCTAGCTATCTCCACAATGCTGCAAGACCATAAGTTTGGTGCTCTCAAGAGTCCTCCTCTTTTCCAATGGCACACCTCTCTTTTATAGTGAATGGTAAGGTTAACCAACAAGAGAGATGGGTGGATCTAAGGAGAGATAAGTGGATCAGGGTTTCTAATTGAAGGAGATGAGTTGAGATCGAATCAAGGACCCCAATATTCCATTATCTTCGAAAATCCAAAATCCCACAAGCCAAGGGAAAAAAGCTATTAAAAGAGTACCGCGTTTTGCAGAGTCTACAGAACGCGGCACTGTCGCGCTTTGGGGAAAAAGCAGCACGCGGTAGTGTCTAGTACCGCGTGTTGGAAAACTAGCAAGGCGCGGTAGTGTGTGTAAATAAAGTCTAAGGTGGGTCAAAACTTGCCAGGGTGGATTCACCTTTAAGGTTGACTCATCATCTGTCTCTTCTGGATGGTTTACAACAGTAGGGAAAGTGTCGTCAACTTGTTTTGTGATGGGGATGCGACACTGTGAAACATAGAGGTATAACAGATGCCCCCTAAAGTGTGAGGTCAGAAGGGACTGATGGCCGAAAGACTTTACGAATATAATGTGCAGAGATAGCATCGAGGAGAGCGACACTGAGCTGAAATAAAAACAAAGTGTTAGATATACCACCGAGGCGGGCATTCCCATGCTCGGAAACAGATGACTCAAAGCATGGCTGCCGACCAATACATTGCAGATCCATGAGTACTGAGATAATGTAAACTGTGGATAGATCATGGCTACTGTGAACAATCGTAGATCCATGAGACAATAATGACACAGCCACGACCAATACAATAAGTGGATCTGTGTGACAATACAAGGGACATCTCCATTGCAGCCTGGACGCAGTCAAAATGTAGAGGTGCGTCCAGGGTCTTCTACCCGATCGCAAAAAGATACGAATCTAACCATGTGATTACAAGGTGTTGAAGTCGAACATGGTAGAAACCATTTGATTACCGGTCAATGATGTGGACCGTTAACAAATGTGAGGGAGATCACCAATGATGACAATGATTCCCAAGGTATCAATAGTACATCTCAACGAAATGCGAATGAATGAGTTGATGTCGAGCATCCGAGAGATTGCTTGATCAGAGGTCAATGACGTGAACCTGCTGTCAAGCACGAGGGAACCTTCCATTGAGGCATGCAGGTACCAAGGTACTAATGGTTGATCTCTAAGTCTAATTCCCGGATAGTGATTTGGTGTCGACAGGAATAGACTCGTCGAAGGTGGGCCATGATGATTCCCACATCATCGACACGAAATCGGCACATATGATAGGATGATGAAGCAACGGAGTATGTACTGACACAGCGGAGGCATGACACAATGAATGACTCGAAACAATGCAACCCTTTGAACATGTAACGGCATGTAACAGGACTTGGCAACAGGGATTATTGATGAATAGAGGATAGAAACCAGATGAGTGGACTCGTGGCCAGGGAGACGACCCATGATGATGACTATAACTCAAATGAAAGACGGATACCCAAATATAGACAAGAGACGGACACATGCCATGTTCAAAGGTAACGACTGACAAGCTGCCATAGATAAACTTGACTTATTCCCCCATATTTCCCCGACATGATGGACGAGTACCTCTTTCTTGTTTTGCGAGCTTGAAGAGGATAACAGATGCTCGGTGTAGCTCATCTCGTGGATGAGTCCAATCTCACATGTTTTACGAACCTGAGAAAGGAGGGGTTCGTCCCAAAGTAGGTCCTTCGATGTAAACATTTTAACGAGCCCAAGGAAGGAAAACTCGGTAGTTTTTCATATTTAGAGAGCCTAAAAAACTTAAAGGAAGCTCCATAATGTACTTTTTCGTAAAATTTAGTCCCTCGATCCCGAAAAAGTGTAAAACAATTCCTGAGAGAACTCTCCCAGCCGAGATTGACTGAGGTATACCTTTCTCGTAAATAGTCTAGACGGGCCGAAAAAGGGGTAACCTATCACCGAATAGACGACCTTTCAAATACTTTTACAAGTGTGAAAGAGTCAAGATCACTTGGCAATCTTTTCAATTTTAAGGAGTCTGAAAAGAGCTTAACTATGGACTCCTATGGTCTTTTTCGTAATTTTGAATTATTATGGTCCGAAAAAAGAATAAAATACAACCAGAATAATACTTTCCTCATCGTTTAACGAGCATGAGTAAAGCTGACCGTACTCGACACCGTTTACTTGAGTTTGACAAGCACGACACAGGTGTGAAAGCGCTTGGAATCTTTTTCAAGTTTTAAATCCAGAGCACGAAAAAGATAAAGTGGGCTCAAAATGAAGGTCAAATTACGAATAAACACCGGTGTGAATGCATCCCATTTCTACTGCGGATCCTGTCAAATAAAGCTCAAAAACTGGACATTAGCAATGTGGACAAGGGTTTATTTCAATTATTTGAAATAGTAATTAATTAATTAATTAAAAAATGTGAAGAAATGCTATATAAGGAATGGTAAAAATAGAAATTACTATTCATTTGTGTTTTTTACCCAAAGGAGACATTTTCACCCATTTTGGAGCAAAATTTCAAGGATCCATACTGGGAGTTCTGGGACACCATTTCGACCGCCGTCTGCGCCAGGTAAGAGTGCTTGACCCCCTCTTTCATTTCATGTAAGAAATTTTTGCATTCACCAGGAAAAAATTAATTTTTTAGCAAGCCCTTTTTGGCAAGAATCGCCCTCCACACTGCCGCGCGGGGGCCCTATCGAAAGACGCGGTACTATTGAACAGTGCCGCGCTGTATCCTCAAGATGAGGCGCGGCAGTCTGGACTGCCGCGCGGTAGGGTGTCCTCCAGGCGCGGCACGGGCGAATTTCAAGTTCAAAAAATCAATTTTTCTCTAATTTTTTGCTGGAAGTAAGTTGTTAAATAGTTATTAATTATTTTGTTTGCCCTTTTGCAGGGATTTGCAACTTATTCGGAGCAAAATGGTAAGCTGGAAAGAGAGAGAGCACGAAGCGGATGATTTTGCAGCCGAAAATGACTTACCAACCGTGATCGCATTGCGAGAATGTGGTTTGCTAAAGTTTTTCAAGACCAAAGGGATCCGCCAGCAGCCTAAACTCCTTACTCACCTTATCCAATTGTGGGAGCCTGACACTCAAGCTTTCTGAGTGGGAGAGCATGTGCTTGAAATCCAACTTGAGGATATTTACTTCCTTACGGGCCTCTCAAAGAGAGGGGCCCGGCCGAGCTTTACCGGGTACACCGCTTCAGAATCAAGCACAGATGATTTAATTGCTCGATATTGCCAGGCAGGTTCGAGTAAGAAAAGTGGGAAGGTGGCCATAAAAGAGGTCACAAATCTTCCTTTAAAAACCTTGCTATTCACTATCACGCGTGCAGCGGGAAGTGTGAGTCCACATCAGGCATCCCGCACGCAGGTGAATCTCGCAGCAGAGTGCATGGGAGGAACAGTTTTCAACTGGTGTGATGCAGTGTTGTCCAATCTGAAGGAACAGGTGCACAAGTGTAGGACTGGGAAAAATACCCAGTTTGGCTATGGGAGCATCCTGGTCACTTTCTTTCTGGCGAGGGTGCCACTACTGCGCCCACAGATATCTATGCCCCCTCGTCCACCTACTGAGCCATGGATGGCTCGATGGAGTGACTATGCTGGACGCCTCGGGGGACCTCAGCGGCTAGCCTTTGGAGAGGACTTTTTCTCTTGGTTAGAGGAGCAGATAGTCATGATTGATGACTATCCCTATTCAGGGGTAGATTTCCGTGAGGATATCGACTTGGCATTGCCGGAGGACGATGACTGGGACAACTCTGGTATGACCTTTATGGATATGTATTTTTTCTTTTTTGAATATTTTAATTTTTATTGCTTTTTTAGAATGTGTAAAAGATGCCTAATATATACTCGCATGCATGTTGCAGACCGTGGACCACAGAGGCCAGCTGGATACTCTCCACTACGTCGTGGCGGTGTGGATCGTCAAGCTGCTCCTGACGAAGAGGAAGATGAAGACGAGGCAGGAGGCGTCCGGGACATTGAGAGGAACCTGCAGGGATTGACTCATGGCATCCCTGCTATGCGGATGGATGATGTTCCTTACCACCTCCAGCGGCATACTGTGGGTGTTCCTGGTCGTATCAGTCGACTTCTTCGCAGGGTAGTTCGAGCTGTGGTGTGTTACCACCAGCAGCGGGAGGAGTCCGATGAGGGACATGATAGGTCTCCTAGGTCTCCATAGATGGTCCTTTGATATTTTTGCGGCATGTATGCGATATGTAGGCTTTGAGGGCCAATTTTTTGTATATGGGATTTGATCCCCAATTTTGTCTTTGACACAAACTTTATGTATTTTTGAAAAAACGCTCTTATATACAGTGATATGGGCCTATTTATGATCTAAATATTTACAATGACTTGTGCATTTTATTTTTTATGATGTTTTTATGTATGGGAAAGATGCCAATCCAAAATGTAATTAGCCAATGAATCGGCAATACAATTGAATTCTCTCGGTATGTGTTGATATGTGATAAAATCAAATGACCGTTCCAAGAGGCGTACTCTTCGAAATAAACGAAGTAATGTAGGATCGCGAACTGTGTAAACACGGTTTAGATGAGAAACCACGAGTTGGGAGTCTAAAAAGACCGATAAGGAGTCAATCCCGACTGAAGCAACCTCTGTCAAGAGACCAATGACTGCATGGTACTCCGCGATATTGTTGGTTGCAGGACCTAAACAATTGGCTCCTGAAGAAATCAACTCTCCAGTGGGGGAATAAATCACCCATGCCGCGGAAGCGAGATTCCGGGTATGTCGGCTTGCACCGTCGGCGAACCCAAAGTAGGCTGACATCTGCGCATAAAGTCACGAGTCAACGTAAGAGTAGATACATGAGGTCCATGCGCACACTAAATAGAAAGCAAAAAGCAAACTAAGTACATTATGTACAACAAGTAACCCGCGTAGGGTAACCTCACGCGTAGAAACGCTTGAGGTATAGTCCATTGCGGGGCCGTGCCAATGGCGTACCATCACAGTCGACTAGTTCATAGGCTCCTTTTTCTAAGACACGTTTTACAATGAAGGGGCCGTACCACATAGATTCAAGTTTACCTTTCCCGAGCTTATCATGCATCTGATCATATGTAAGTACGAGGTCACCCTCATTGAAGATCCGAGGTTGAACGGATTTGTCGTATTGAGCTTTGACGCGTTTTTTGTGAGCTTCATTAGCCAAAGCGGCGTCGCGGCGGGTTTCATCTAGATTGGCTAGGTATAGAAACCGTTCTTCTTCGGAAGTAGTGTGTGGAAGTAGCTCTATGGCTATCTTGAGTGATGGAATTTCACATTCAATCGGGAGAATGGCTTCTAGGCCGTACACCAGTTGAAATGGTGTAAACCCAGTAGCACTTTTCACTGAGGTTCGGTATGCCCACAGTGCTGAGAACAGAGCTGAGTGCCAATTGGATTTTTGGGTACCCACAATGCGCTGAATCATTCGTTTCAGGACTTTATTAATGGCTTCAACTTGGCCATTAGCTTGTGGGTAATACGGGGTTGAGTTTTCGTGGCGAAAACCCAGTTTGGCACTTAGTTCTTCGATCATATGGTTCCTGAAATGGGAACCATGATCGGTCACAATAGACTGTGGGACACCGAATCTAGCTATGATATGATTGAATATGAACTGCGCTGCTGTTTTGCCGTCTTCAGCATATGTAGGCATTGCTTCAGCCCATTTTGTAAAATAGTCGACAGCTACTATGACATAGCTATGCCCCCCGGCTGAAGTGGGCTTACAGTGCATAAAATCGATGCCCCATTTGGAGAAGGGGCCGACGGCAATGACAGGGTGGAGTGGAGCAGGATGCGAGCGTGCTTTGCTATGAAAGAATTGACATGGCGGACACTTCTTGACTGTTTCAATGCAGTCTTCGAAAATTGAGGGCCAGAAGTATCCTGCTCGCAGTATTTTCTGGGCCGTAGCCATCCTAGAGAGATGACCACCACATGCTCCAGCGTGGCAGTCATTGAGAACGCGTTCCGCCTCATCTAAGGTCAAACAGCGTCGAAGGACGGTGTCGAAACCACGTCGATACAGAGTATCGTTCACTATAAGGTAGTATTTTGCGTGATGTCTGATACGTCATCGTTCATCGCGGGTGAGATCGGGACGGAAGCGTTGGGTTTGGAGATATAAGAGAATATCCCCATACCACGGATCAGACGTGCTAATGAGGAACAATGATTCATCGGGGAGAGAATCAATGGGCTCGGATTGCTCAGTAGCACGGGGCAGGTTAGAAATTAACTCGGCAAAGACCAGAGATTTCTTAGACTTGGCTTTGACAAATTCCAAGTCAAACTCTTGGAGGATGACAATCCAACGGGAGTACTTGCCCCCAAGCACTTGTCGTGTGAGGATATAGTACATTGGATTGAAATCAGCGATGACGGTGGTCCGGCGGAGTAAGATGTAATGACGGAATCTCTGGACAGCAAATACTGTTGCCAGAGCCAGTTTTTCAACATGTGAGTAGCGAGTTTCAGAGTCAAGAAGACTCTTGCTGAGATAGTACACCACATGTTCTATGCCGTTGTGGTCTTCCTGGACTAACACCATACCAATGGTGGAAATCGAGGCTGCGAGATAAAGGATATAGTCCTGTGTGTAATTGGGGGGTTGAATCACAGGATCTTTGGTTAAGGCTGCCTTTAAATTTTCAAAGGAGCGTTGGGCTTCGTCATCCCATATGAAGGGAACATTCTTTTTGAGAAGCCGCATGTAGCCTTTTGTTATCTCGGACAGATTGCAGATAAAACGACGTAGAAAGTTTGCATGCCCTTGCAAACATTGAAGTTCTGGAATATTGGTAGGTGAAGGCAGGGCTATGATAGCTGCTACCTTTGCGGGATCTAGATGTATCCCATCTTTGGAGACTATGAAGCCCAACAGTTTTCCAGCTTCTACACAGAAGACGCACTTATGCGGGTTCAAACGTATATTGTAGCGCCTGCACCTTTCGAAAATGGCACTCAAGTGATCTGGATGTTCTTCTCGAGTTCGAGAGTGAGCGGGAAGGTCATCGAGATATGGCTCTACGATATGTTTGATGTCATGGAATGCGTAGGACATCGCCCGTTGGAAAGTTGCCCCGGCATTTTTGAGGCCAAAAGGTAACTTTCGATATGCAAAGATCCCCCAAGGGCAGATAAAGGCCGTTTTGTGCTGGTCGGCTGGGAGGATATCGATCTGATTATAGCCAGAGAAGCCATCCATAAATGAAAAGATAACACTTCCGGCACAGTTATCGATGATCTGGTCGATAAATGGAGTTGGGTAGTTGTCCTTGGGACAAGCTTTGTTCAAATCACGGTAATCAACACAGACTCTAATCGTTCCCTGTTTCTTGGCTACGGGAACGATGTTGGATACCCATTCTGTCAATGGGACAGGATAGATAAAACCAGCACGCAGAAGTTTTTCAACTTCTGCTTTAATGGCGGCTGCCTTACGAGGATGAACGGGTCGAAGCTTTTGCCGAACAGGTCGGGCGCCAGGGAAAGTTGGAATTTCGTGGACCACAATCGACGGGTCAATCCCTGGCATCTCTTCATAACTCCAAGCAAAAACATCGCGGAAATTTTTAAAGTAGGCATTATAGAACTCCGTTTCGAGAGGAGTGCATGTTTTGCCAATGTGTACGTTTTCCACGGTACCAGGCTTTACTGAGATATCAATGGGAGTGGTTGCCATAAGGTTGGCCAAGTTGCCTTCGGAAAATACTTCGTCGAGGGAAGTAGGGAACTTGGTTTGAACCATCCCAAGTGAAGCACTGGATTTGGTGTCGGGCTCAAGTGACTGAATGGTGGGGAATGAAGATCGATGATGAAAATCTCCCCATGGTGGCTCATTACCGCACATCACCTCTATGATTGATTCGTCAGTGGGAAAAATCAAGTTGAGGGGATCAAACAATGGTGGGTGTGTATGAGTTTCAGTCGAGAGCTGCGCCACTGTGTGATCAGTAGAACAGTCGACCCAATCTGTGGCTGATTGGATCGCGTCATATGCTGCAAGGTTTCTGTTCAAAGGCATGGAATTGCCATAGCCTTGGATCTGAGTAGGACTCGGAATCACCCATGAATCATCAGAAGGGGTGACATGCGATGAAATCATGTTGACTGGTTGAAGATGGGTTCCCAGCTCTGGAAAAACTCCAATGAGGGATGAATCCTTCATGAGACCAACACCTATGTCTTGGAACCGGTACCGAGGTTGATCCAATAACGGGACGGTATTGGTGGAGTTCGGATGGGAGTCTGGGATACAGTAATCCAATTGATCAATAGTGACAATTTTCCCTTCATGAGGAAATTGTACAATCCGAAAGACTGTAGATGCTATGGCGGTCATGGCATAGAACCAGTTCCGACCAAGTAGGAGATTATAATCCAAAGGTGCATCTACGACTTCGATGTGTACGGATACTGTTTTGCCCCCCAGTTCAACACTGATTGAGGGAATGAGTCCGTATGGTTGAAAACCATGTCCATCAAACGCCCTAATAGTAGTGGGAGAAGTTGTGACTTCGGGTGAGCCTAAGGCTCTCCAGTAGTTCAAAGACATAATCGACGTGGAAGCACCCTCATCTAACACAATGCGGTGGATAACATTTCCATGGATTTTCGTATGCACCTGGAAGGCTAACTGATAAGAAAGCCTAGGTTTAGCGTGCTCCAAGTTAAACATGATGGAGTTTGAAGTATCTGGGTCCAGTGCCCCCAGTGCTGAAAGTAGGGTTCTACGTTGCGTGGGGCAGTGTTGGAGAACCTCGAGAGTTGACATAGCGCAAGGTGCTTGAGCCAAATCTTCAACAATGTTGTAGTTTTGGGTAGCTCGCGCATTCGGATTGAATGTCGCCTTTCGTATGGTTCCCTTGGGTGGGCGTAGCACTGTATCCATAAGTGGTCTCTCGATATGGAGATGACCATTAGGGGGGGGGATAGGAATCGGATCTTCAACAGGGGATTTGCCTTTGGCTGTCTCCAATTGTTTGTTTGAACTTGGAGGATTGTCATACGTCTTTGAACGAGTGGTGATATTAATCTCCTCATTACTTGTCATTAGGATTTCGCAGTTTGTGGACGTCTCTCCACGGGAAGGATTGGTCGGGTTGCCCCCTTGTGGGGATTCTTGGGCAACCATTTGCTGTTGCTGTTGGGGGAAAGGGTCAGTTAGCACTGCCGGTTGAGAGGATCCTTTAACGAACTTATGGACCTCGTCCTTGTAGGGACAGTCACGCGTATAATGATCATCTTGACAAATCAAGCAGGGAAACTTAGCTTTCCGACGTGGTTTTTGGTCATTCTGGGTAGGTTGTGGCTTGGGGTTCTCCTGCTGGTTCTTCTTGGGTTTACCACGATTATTTTTCTTCTTTCCTCCGGATGGTTGTGATGTAGATTGGACTGCATTCACTTTGGAGGAGACAGCAGGAGAGGTGGAAGCTTTTGAAGCGGCCTGGGTAAAAGCGGGGGAAGCAGAAGCTTGTTGCCCCGTCGAGTTGGTAGCAGGCTGAGCTTTGACTGAACCAACGATACCATCGATGGGTGGTTCAGTGGTAGGCTTTGTAGGATCAGTGTGAACGCGGGAGGCATGTGGAAGAAGTTCATGTAAAGTACCGGATTGAGTATATACTAAATCCATGTATTGTGCTGCCGAGATGGCTTGTTCTTCCGTGACCGGTCCGCACATAGCAATATCTCTGGCTATGGGAGGCAAAAAGGATTTTGTAAACCAATCAGCAAGTAGCTGATCCGGAATAGGTGCCTTTATTAGCCTACGGCGTCTTCGCCACTCGTGGATGTGATACGAAATATGTGTAGAAGTGGTTTGACGTAGTGAAGTTAGCAGTTCTGTTCCAGTCTCATACCGGATGGGAAGCTGGAAATGTGTCAGAAACTGCATAGCCAAAGTGTTGAAATCACGAAAAGAGTGTTGTGGCAGCTCGATATACCATTTTGCTGCCGTTCCAGTGAGCGTGCGTTGGAAGAGCCGAAGTCGGATGGAATCATCCATCAAGGAGTTGGATGAACACCAAAGATGGAAGGTCATCACGTGGTTCTTGGGGTCTTCCCCGGGTTTGGCATCGAACTTAGGAATGTCCGATGGTAGTTTGGCTGGGATAGGTGGCCAGTGAGGTTCGTGCCATATAGGATCGTTGATAAGCCTCGACAAATCAGGTAGATCAAGTGTGGCCAAAAAGGGAAGTTGACGATTGGTTTGCGGGAATGAGTAATAACCATGTGGTGCCGAGAACCCTGGAGGGCCTTGCATAGCATACTGCTGTGTGTTATACCCATATGAGTTTCCCGCGGGATACTGCTGGAAATTCTGTGGATGGTAAGCCATCTGGTTAACCGGTTGATTGTAAGCAACCGGTTGGTGAGTGTTCTGCTGAGTGGGTATAGTACCCTGAGGCTGTTGATACCCAGGAATGGTTGCTGTTCCTTGTTGGGGAAAAGTTCCTTGGAATTGTTGTGTTCCAGGGATGTTACCACCATACTGTGCAAGTGGAGGATTTCCCATAGCAGGGTTGGGGGGTGGCTGCGACGGTGGTGTCCATGGAAGGCTCGTTCCTGCTTGAGGAGCGAGTGGAAATTGAAGTGATGGGTTCCATGGAGCGGTGGCAGCTGATGGGTAAGGGAAGCCAGAATTCAAGTTGGGGGAAATCTGAGATTGGCCCCCAGCTTGGTTCCAGTTTCCAAAAAGTGAGTACCCCCCACTCTGTGGGATTTGATGATCCCAAGAAGGAAGCATGCCTGACAGGGGTTGTTGAGAGTGAGGCCCGGTTGGAACACCAGAATAAAGTTGCCCACTGCCAGGTGGATTGTACATACCGAACTGAGTAGACACTGCTGGTTGGGAAGCTTGTTGGATCGAGCCAACAGGTTGTCCGCCAGCAGTTAGGTTGGATGGCCCTATGTGAGGAGGCTGTTGACTGGGCAGTGGGTTCCCAGCAAAAGGTTGTCCTCCAACTGGTTGGGTTGATGGCCCACCAGTTGGAGGTTGTTGACTTGGAACAGGGTTCCCAACAAAAGGTTGTCCACCAACTGGTTGGGTTGATGGCCCACCAGGGGGGATTTGGTAGCTAGGGTTGGGGACCACTGTAGTTGGTTGTCCACCTCCTGAGATAGTGTAAATGGTGGCTGAGGGTGATCCTCCGGTCCAACCAGAAGATCCAGCAGTATGACTAAGCGTTCTTCCGCCGCTGGTCAAATATGATAACGTGGATTGGCCAACGGCACCGAAAGTACCTATTTGCGGAGGGGGTCGTCCATATCGAACAGGTGAGGACGGGGAAAAAACTGGGTTGTCCCTCATAGATTGTGCACCAAATATAGGTGATGACAACAAATGCGGGGAATTTAGCCCAGGGGTATTAGCGTCGTCCATGACATGTTCAATGGTAGGAGGACCCTCGAAAACTGGGTCCGAGTTCATGTCCTGAAAAAGGTTTTGGGGATCCGGCAGGAAACTAGGTATGGTAACATCTGAAGGTCGTGCGCCGTCTGCAAAGGAGTATCGAAACTCTGTGCTAGACGGGATGTTGGGATCCCTATAGTCAGAAGGACGAGTGTTAGGGGGATATCTAGAGACTGACGAGAGCATGTGCTCTGTGCTGCGTCTAAACCGTGCCGATGCTAACGGAGAGTTCGCTAGACTAACCATACTAGACTGGATGGAAGCCATGATTTCATGTCCCGGAGGGAGGTTGGGTAGAGCTGTAGTACGAGGTATGTTGCTAGAAGAACTTGTCTCCTGAGGATGAACACTGGGTGATGTAGTGATAACAGGCGGAAGATCCGCCTGGGAAGTGATGAAACCATAATCAGGTTCAAAGGGTGTGTCAGGTAGACGAGTATCTTCAACGATTTCAACGTATCCGCTTGGGACTGAAATTAAGCCAGGTATGTCCTGGTCGGAACCTTCTGTGGTGCCAATAGATCCGTCTATATCATCGTGAAAAGTATCTGATGGACGGGAAGTGTTGGCATCCGGTAGAAGGATGACCTCTGGTCTAGTACTCTGGGTTGTACTAGGTTCAGTTGCGGTAACTGTGTCCACTGTAACCGATAAATCTGGAATGACAGTGGGTGAGGTGACAGTGGAAGTCTCAGACGTGCTAGTGGTTGCAGAAGCTGCAATAGATCCTGAGACTGTGTTGTGTGTGGCAGTTACGGGCGTAACTGAGGATGTTGTACGTATCGGCGGTGGAATGTTGCCTCGACCAGCACCGCGGCCAGGAGGAGCAGGAATGCGTGATGCAGGCGGACCAGTAGTCCGTGGCAGTGGTGGTGGTGGAGGGCTTTGACCCTGTTGTCTTCGTGATCTTCGTGGTAGATCTGACATGATGACAGGAAAATGAAAATTGGGGGCAGTATCGTAAACAAAGAACTCAAAAAACTCTAATGCAACCGAGTGTGCAGAAGAGGAGCTAGAAAAAGCAAGGCTCACAGGCCAAAAAAGCAAGCTCTAAAATCTATACTGAGACCGGTGTCTCAATAAGCGAGCTGATCAACAAAAATGGCCAGAATGCCAACAAGCAGTCCCTATAAAGAAAAAATGACCCTCTACAAAGATGAGATAGCAAGCAAACTCCTAACTAAGGGCTGGAGACCTCAACAGGCTGTATCCTTCGCAAGGTGATGAAATCCAAGTCGAACAATACAACATGAGAGACCGATATAAGAAGGATATCCCTCTACCGAAAGGGATCCTGGGTAAAAGAGCCCTAGTAGAATAGATACTAAGCCACCTCGTTCATGACACGTCGGAAAAGGTTTTGGGCACTTCAGCCTTCCGAAGAAGACAGCGATCGATGTTGCCTTAGGGCTAAGTGGAGTGCGGTATTCCACAGAGTCCGTCCGGTTCTCAATCTCGCGGCCGTTTAACCCCTGAAAGTTGGAAACAGTCAGGAGGCCCCTCCACAAACTGGCTGTGACCGTGTCAATAAGTACTAGAGGATTTTAGTTCCCTAAAGACAACGACTATGTATCAGATGAAAATGACAAGGGGGAATTATTTTGATACCTATCCCCGGTGTCCTACCTAACTACCAAATTCTTTTGATTTCCTCAAGTGAGGTTAAAGTTGGTTTAATTAGGGTGATTAATTTTAGTGGCTGTCTTTACTCAATCGGGTAGTGGACGTGAAACTTGATGGTGTTATGACGACTCAAACCATGCAAATGAGAATGAATCACAAACAAGCCTTTGTCTTCGATGAAATCTAGCTAAAGTAAAGATAGAGGTTCTTCGATCAAATATGCATGAAAATTTTCACAAGCAATCAAAGTAAAAGATTTTTCTTTTCTTTTCGATTTATAAACAAAACCAAACTGAAGTAAACACTCTTTTCAATGTACTGATTTTACAATCTACAATGCTTCTATAATGAGAATTTCTATGGCAAAATCAATGGTTCATTTCTCTATGCAAAATGCCACTAGACTTTTTCAATTTGAACAACAAAATTGCTCTCAACTAATGATCTTTTTAATTTACTGAAAATGATAATGACAATATGACTGTAAAAACTACAGTATTCAGTAACAGAGAACAGTGGTGTTGGAGTTGGTTGTGGGAAAAAATCAAGTCAATGCAATCAGACTGAAAAATGACCAATATGTCAAAAGTGCCACTTAATTCAATCAATCAATCAAGCTCACAAACTAGGTAATAAGCACACCATACAGACTGGAAATTAACCAGGATGCTAACAGGCAACAGTAAAGACTACCTAAGGCAGAGAGAAACTCAGGAAACCAAGCAAAGATAAAAAATTTAAACACTTGCAGACACTACCGCGGGTGATAGTCTGGCTGAAACGCGGCACTGTAACAATACCGCTCTGGTACTAAGGCAAAGGGCGCGGTACTACCGCTCTGGAATCAGTTATAAGGGCGCGGTACTGTGGCAAGGGAAAGAAAAAGCGCAACTTGAGAAGAAAAAGTAAGATTTTCAGGGTTGTTGCTAACCCAGGGGACTTAGTAATTAAACAGGGAGATAAATACTGCGAGGAGGGGTGAATAAGGGTCAAAAAGGACCAAGATTCAAACTGGTTTGAAGTGCAACAAAAAACTCACAATTCAAAGATAAATGACTGTGAATTGAATCAATCAAGCAGTAATCAAAACCAGCGGAGTCGCCATTCTTGTTATGTATAATTTTGTCCTACGGATAAGCCAAAACTCTCTTAACTTTAAAGCAGACTTTAAACTAACTCTAAAGCAAGAAACAAGTCGAAACAAATGCTACCTTGAATCCCTAGATCTAACAAACATCTCAGGATTAAAATGCTAAAGAGAGTAGAGGGAATTTAACTGACCTTCTATCCAGACGCTCGTTTTTGGTATTTGCTCCAAGCTCCAAGCCCTCACAAGTGAACCTGTCAAAATGGAACCAAGACACAAGAATGCACTATTCTCTAGCAACCTGAAACATGAGTTAGGATCTAAATCTATGAAAGATACAAATCATATCATTAAAACAAAATTAACACACATGATTTGGGAAAACAAGACAAGTTATTCCATTACAACTTGAAGAATACTTACAAAAGGTGCTTGATGCCCAAGCCAATCCTTCAGCTCCAAGTGTCTTCTCCTCTAGCTATCTCCACAATGCTGTAAGACCATAAGTTTGGTGCTCTCAAGAGTCCTCCTCTTTTCCAATGGCACACCTCTCTTTTATAGTGAATGGTAAGGTTAACCAACAAGAGAGATGGGTGGATCTAAGGAGAGATAAGTGGATCAGGGTTTCTAATTGAAGGAGATGAGTTGAGATCGAATCAAGGACCCCAATCTTCCATTATCTTCGAAAATCCAAAATCCCACAAGCCAAGGGAAAAAAGTTATTAAAAGAGTACCGCGTTTTGCAGAGTCTACAGAACGCGGCACTGCCGCGCTTTGGGGAAAAAGTAGCACGCGGTAGTGTCTAGTACCGCGTGTTGGAAAACTAGCAAGGCGCGGTAGTGTGTGTAAATAAAGTCTAAGGTGGGTCAAAACTTGCCAGGGTGGATTCACCTTTAAGGTTGACTCATCATCTGTCTCTTCTGGATGGTTTACAACAGTAGGGAAAGTGTCGTCAACTTGTTTTGTGATGGGGATGCGACACTGTGAAACATAGAGGTATAACATCTATAGTGTCTAAATGCTGGTGAAATTACCTTAGGAGAGATCTCTACTTATCTACTGGGAGACTCACACTTCCTTGGGAGGCTTTGGCATTGGTTTGGTCGAATGAGGATTGCTACGTCAAGTCATTGGTTGTAATATTTTTATCCTATGTACTTCCATTTCAATACAGTAATATAAGTGCTTTCCACCAAAATATTGTGTTAATGATATCTTGTGTAGTTTTCATGATTGACTACTTACTTAGATCTATTATTGTGTAGATGCGTTTTACTTGTTTTGTTGTCTTGTTATCTTGACAGGTTTTGCAGCTTAGATCTGAAGATCGCCAAGCTTGGAGCAACATTCAAGGAGAAAAGGATCAACGATCTATAAGGTAAATGTGTCTAGTTCCTTGATCTCTAATTAGATCTAGGGGAGTGATTTATATTTTGTTCTATTTTTTCTAGATTCGTGTTGAGCTAGGGAGATCATGCCTCGAGTCCGCTCTTGGTAGATTGTTCGTCAAACAAATATGGTGACCATACTGGGGAAGACATTGTTTGTAGTTTTCAATTTGAATGCCATTTTCAGTTGATTGCTTTTGCAAGCCATCCATAATCTTATTTTCCTTCTAAGCCTTGTTTCACCATTAGATCTTCACTTTGAGGAGTCTGTAGTCCTCCTGTGAGTTTGTACTCACCATTTTTAAACCATTTCATTGCCCATTGTTTGGAGAATTGGTTCATTTTTTAACTTAGATCTCGCCCGTCGCAGTTGGGCAGTGGAGCCAGAGCGACACTGTGTCATTTTGTGATCTCCGTTCTCTGTCTTTTGGCTTATCGTCGCAACCCATTCATTGATAGACTGCGACATTGTCACACTTCCCACATTAGTGACCTGCGATGGTCACTCTGTGTACAAACACAAACTGTGCCAATTTGTCAAATCTGACATATAGGCATCCCTTCTCCATTTCTGATTTGAGTTTTGGTTTTGTGTGCAAACTCCTTCTGTGCTGCAAGATCCAGTCAGAGACCCCCATTTTTGTTTAAGTGTGTTGAAGTGTTTGGTTTCATTTGGAGTTGTTTTGGGTTCTGTCTTGGACAAGTCTGAGATTTGGTAGTGGTGGACACTCTCGACTCCTCCACCTGCATCCACTCATCCTTGCAATCCCTCCTCTCCTTGCCGGATCTGGTCATTGTATTGAATCCGTTTCCAGACCTCATTTGCATACATTTTTGAGCTTGGCTTGCTTTAGTATTGCTTGTTAATGATTGATTTTGAGTGTTTGTGTGTATTTTCAGTCCGTATGAGTGCTCGCCATTTTCTTGAGATTTTCTGAGTTATTGGAGTGCTGCAAGTGATCTCTTCATTTCAGTATTTGTGTTTAAAAACATCGCTGTTATCAAATTGTTATTTTTGATACATCCATTGAAAAATCAAAAGTACTTTATTTCCATCATTTTTCAAGCTCATTTCAAGAATTGTACATGCATTGGAACTTGTCTCGTTTGTAGATCTTTTGGAAAAGTTGAAAGAAAATTGAATTATTTGTATTTTTCACGAATTTCGAGTAGATATCAAGTTTTGCAAAAGTAGTTCCATGCTTGGAAAGTTACATGTATCTTTCGGTTCTTATGTTTTTAGGCCATTATAGTGAAAGTGAAAAGCTTGCATACTCTACTTAGAAACTCTCTCTTTTCATCACTTGGCATCATTTTTTGTTTTGAAAAGATAAAAGAAAAAAAAAACATGCTTTGATTTGGCTTAGTAGTGTTGTGTTATTTTTTATGTTTCACTTGAAAAGGAAAATAATACTTCATAATCATTTTTTGGTAGATTTGGGATTGTGTTGCATTGTGTTGCTTTGGTAAAATCATTGGAAAGAAATTTCTCCCTCCCATACATAGAGTTCATTAAAAGAAAAGTACATTTTTTGCATGTAGTTAGGGCCTGCATTATGTTTACGATTATGTACTCACCTCATGCATTCACCTAACCGTCCAAATAAAATTAACGGTGGAACTAGGGTAAAATTTTTAGTAACTTGTGTGTAAGTTAGAGACGTGTTACGACGTCGTTAAGCGTCGCAGCTGTCGTTATTTTTCAGCACTGTATTCTGGGGATATTGTAGTCTTCCACGTACTTATTGATATATCAAAGCTCTTTCATGTACCAACCAGGTATATCAAAGCTCTTTCATGTACCCACCAAGTACTTCAAGTACTTGGCGTATATCGAAAGGTGTTTCACATACTTGGCGTATATAGAAAGGTGTTTCACATACTCGGTAGTATATAGGAAGGTCTTGTGCCGTACGGTTGTGCATTAGACATCACCACTATGGATTTGAGCTCCCACGTACCTTGCATATATCGAGAGACACCATTAGGATTCCTGAGACCAACTAAGTTAACCTTTTGGTCGACTTGGCAGAGCAATACACCGAGAATAGCACTCGGGGAGATTACTACGCACGTACCGTCTAGGTAACCGGGTATTTAGACAAGGGTATGGTCCTAATACTCCTTGTCACGTTTGATTGTTGGACCCTGCGGTATATAGTGATTTGCGAATCCTTGACAATCCTGTGAGGTTCCGGACCTTTGAATCCACTCTTGTCACATAAGTTTGCTTGTGGCCTTAGTTTGTGTAGGGTTTTGTCTGCTCTACTTTTCTTTTGTTTATCTTTCCTTAGGAGAAACTTTTGTTTCAGTCACTCTGGCTGACTTTCCTTGGAGAAGGTATCGTAGGATTCAAAACTTGCCGCCCGAATATCCCCTTAACTAGGAGGTAATTTCAAAGGTAAGGATGGACCCACAAGCCACGGTCCTGTCACCTGAAGTGGAAAACCCTATATTGAATGTTGGAGCACATATGTTTCCTCCAGATTCACCTGCCTCTCATCCCCCATAGGGTGAAGAAGCACAAACTTCTACTTCACAAGACCTACCTCCCATTTTATCGGGAGAGCCTGGATCGTTGGAATGGATATATTCACCCCAGGATGGCCCTTCAGCCACTGCTGGTCCTCTAGCAGCTTATTGGACATCTTCTCTAGGCCACCCAGTGGCCCATTTTTCCATTGCATCCCCACCTAGTTGGGATACTCCAGATGATCGCATGGCACCTTATCATGAACAATTGGCTAGGTTACAAGCTATGGCCACACAATTTACAAACCAGATCCTTGCACGGAGGGCTGAAGACCTGACGTTACCTCCTTATCAACCACTCCCAAGTTGTTATTTGTCTCATGATTCACCAGAATCATCCACGCAACACGTGACCACTTCTAAGGCTGATCAAACATCAATTCCTGCACATCCATCTCCTAGACAGGAGACTAGTCCTATACCTTAGACAACCCAACCTTTTGAAGGACAAAAATCCAACACACCTATGACTACCACGGTTACATTCCTGCTCCTCCCCCACCCCAAACTTCGGGGGGAAGATACTTTTTACCCCCTACCTTCTTTATAGGTAATGATAATCCTACAATGGATAATCAACAACTAGTGTTGGGTCAACCTTTACTTAGTGGTCAACAAGTTGTTGCTGGGGGGAAACCCCCGTCTCTTAACCATAATACTACAGCAAGAGTTCCCGTCGGTCCTTCCGTTGGAAACTCCTTACCTACTGGAACTTCCACTATGGGACTATCCCATGTTGGGGGACCGTCCAACATAATTCAATCACCATCGATTCAAGCATATCTAGGTCATCTTAACCCTGCGCCGAGTCAACTTAATCCCGGAAACGCACTTTACGGGGTACCCTACCCCGGAAACCCTTACACTCTATGGGGACAACAAAATGTTTTACAACATGTACCCCCGCTTATAGTCCCTCAAGTCCCTCCACCCCTATTTGGTCCACCCCCACCTCCCATTGGAGGCGACGAACCCCCACATAACTCTAGAGGAAGCGGACCTCTACATTCTGGTGGAGGACCACCTCATTCAGGTCATCATGGTCCACCCCCTTGGTGGTGGTGGTGGAGGACCACCTCATTCAGGTCATCATGGTCCACCCCCTGGTGGTGGTGGTGGAGGACCATCCCATCCTGGTGGTGGTGGTGGAGGACCTTCCCATCCTGGTGGCGGTGGTGGAGGAACACCACCCTACTATGGTGGAGGTGGAGGAGGAGGATCTTACCCTTCCGGTAGCGGCGGTGGCCGACTACCCCCTCCTGGCGGAGGTGGTGGAGGCCCACCCTATTCCAGCGGTGGTAGTGGACCACCACCTCCTCCCGGCGGAGGCAGTGGTGGAACATCCTACCCTGGAGGTGAAGGCGGACCCCCACCATTTGGAGGTGGCCCACCCCATCCCGGCGGTGGAGTTGGGCCCCCACGTTATGGTAATGGGCCACCTTATTATGGTAATGGACCACCTTACTATGGTGGCGAACCTATGTTTGGTCTGGGCGATCCGTACCCCTATGGCAAGTTTCCTCCTGGAACACCTTATGGTCAGTCAATACAAGATCCCACTGGTCCTTACATTCCTTATCAGTACTATCAGTACCCACATCCTAATCTGTAGCTGCCCTTTTTGGCTACCTTGGACCTACCTGACCTATCTCACGTGACTAACGCCCCCATCTACCACGGAACTAATTGGCCACCCATTCCGGTGAAACTTCCATTAGATATCCTGAAATTTGATGGCAAGCTGGGTGAGGATCCTAAAAACCATGTGATGACGTACCACTTGTGGTGTTCATCCAACTCCTTCATGGATGACTCGATCCATCTTAGATTATTTCAAAGGACTCTTAAACACATATTTCATTAAATTTGGAATAAAATAGCGGATCTAGAATTTCAAAATAACTAAAAAAATCAATTATGGTGATGCTCTTAGAATAAAATGCTTCCACTTTTAATGAAATATGTGTTTGTAACTGGTTCGACTGCCAAGTGGTATATTGAACTACCACCCCATTCTTTTCCTGATTTTGGTTCTCTTGCTATGAATTTTTTGACTCATTTCCAGTTACCTATACGGTATGAAACTAGTACGGAACTTCTCACCTCGCTTCGTCAAAATACTGCTACTCACATCTCAGATCATATACATGAGTGGCGGAGGAGACGACGTTTGATCAAAGCTCCTATTCCATACCAACTCTTAGCGGATTTGTTCACGAAGTCTCTCATCCCTACCATAGCACGAGATGTTGCCATGGGAGGCACTGTCACTAAGGAATAAGCCATCGCCCGTGCCCATTTGCTAGACTTAGTTTATGCTCAATTTGGCACGTTGTTTGATATCCTTCCCAATGCACCCCGTAATACATATGACCTCGCGAAACCACCTAGGGGACCCCAAGATGATGGTATCATTGTATCCCTTAACACCCAGCCTCCCTCTCAAGTTGTTGGATCGTCGAACCCCCAAGGTTCTTCCCCATCACCAACACAGGCTAGTCACGGCACCACCAAATCATCCACTCCTACTGTCACTGAAGAAGTGAATTCTGTTCAATCAGATTCACTTCAGAAGTCTAGTGGTAAGAAGAAGAACAAAGGGAAACCTAAGAAATATTCCACCCAGCAGAAACATAAGAGCACCCCTGATAAAACCAAACAAAAAAGGAAATTGAAGTATCCTTGTTTACTGTGTGGTGATGACCAATTTTCTAAAGAGTGCCCCCATAGAGATGAAGTTCAAAATTTCCTTAAGGGAAAAGCCACACCCGCAGTTCTCAACAATCCATTCCCTACTCAAAATTAGTAGTTGATTGCTCACACCTCTCCTTCCCAAGGAGAAGCATCTACCACCACGCATGTTCTCATGATACATAATGATACCATAAACTTGAACAACCGTCCTCATTCGTATGACTATGTACCAGCAAAGGAACCTATTGGAAGTAATACTGAAAGGATTCCACTTCGATGCCTGACGTCACCATACCGGCTGCTTCTCTCACCATTGAGAAGCCCTCTTTTGAGTTAGTGTTGCGTCCACTCAAGAGCACGATTAGAAAATCGGTTTTCAATCCCAATGCTCGAGATGCTCTAAACTACAATATTGTAGAGGACCTATCACAACTCCTTGTGCTATGTCGACGCTCGAGGTCTTGCAAAATTTCCCGAATCAGCGCAAGACTCTCCTTGCTGCCATCGGTGCAGTCGGCCTGGATTCATCGAACACCACCGGCTGGAATACTTCAAACCGAGGCTCTCCCATCAGTTGGCATTTCAAGTAGCCACAAACATTGTTGGGAAGAAAATCCATTGTACCGTTTTGGACGAAGGTGCCTCTACTTCGGTCATGTTGATCTCATGCGGGAGAGGCATTGGCTCTCCCGAGTTGAACCGTTCTCCTACCAATTTGAGATCATTCGACGGACGTGGCTTTCAACCTCATGGGCTGTTACAAGCTAAAGCAATCGAGCTGGGGGGAAATACCATAACCATTAATGTGGAAGTGGTCACTACCCCATTAGATTACAACATTCTGCTTGGTCATAATTGGTTTTATGCCATGACTGTGGTCGCATAATCTTTCTTCCGCATAGTACAATTCCCCTATCAAGGTCGAATTGTCACAATTGACCAACTGGATTTCTGCACACGTGACACCACTACTCACTCGGGCGATAACATTCCATCAATTGGACAATCTTCGCAACAGTATGAGAGCGTGGGGGTCGGCCTATTAAGGACTCATCCCTTATGGGTGTTTTTCCTACTTCGGATCCCCCAAATCATGTTTCCATGGTGAACATGATCTCCTCGCAGATTTCATCTATCCCCAATTCCACTGATTTGTGGCTTGTACCTAACGAAGCCACCACACACCTGATTGGAAACATGATGCCTCTGTCACCCGCTGAAATCATGTACGAGGCTATCCAGTTAGCACCGGAGGACCACTTAGCGGTGGCCTCCACTTCCTGTTCTCCACAACGGACATCATCCGACCCCCTGCTATGGAATTTTCATTCTGACGAGTCCATTATGGAAATCATGAGTGTGGATGATCCTCTATGGGAAGACCTCCATCATTGTTCGTCTTTCCTTCCCTTTTTGGATACTGTGGAGAATAGCATTAGCACCATCTTTACACCGGATGTCTACTCTGGCTCTCAGTCCTCGATACTCACGTGTCAAACGGACTCTGAAGGCAACTTAGCCAACATTGATCCTACCACTTCGATAGACATTTCGGTTACTCCTGGTATAGTAGAATACATTTAGTTAGGCCAGAAGTGTTCCCCTGAAGAAGTCATTGCTTATATGGCCTTATTCAAGCGATTCCGAGATGTGTTCTCTTGGACTTACGAGGAGATTCCTGGGATAGACCCCACCATTGTTTTACATGAAATAAAAACCTATCTCGACGTCAAACCTGTCCGCAAAAAGTTGCGACAGGTACACCCTCGGAAGACTATGACAATCAAGGTAGAGATTGAGAAACTCTTGAAGGCCGGCTTCATCTACCCTGTCCCATTGACAGAATGGGTCTCAAACATCATCCCTATTACTAAAAAGCAGGGCACCATTTGTGTCTGTGTCGATTATCGGCATCTCAACAAGGATTTTCCCAAGGACAACTACCCGAATCCCTTTATTGACCAGATTATCGACAATTGTGCCGGATGTGTCATTTTTTCATTCATGGATGGCTTTTCCGGATACAACCAGATTGAGATCCACCCCGCCGACCAACACAAGACTGCATTCATCTATCCTTGGGGGACATTTGCATACCGTTAACTTCCTTTTGGCCTTAAAAATGCTGGTGCCACCTTCCAGTGATCCATATCGTATGCCTTCCATGATGTGAAGAAATTTGTGGAACCCTACTTGGATGACCTCCCTACCCACTCAAAGCAGCGTGAGTTCCACATAGATCATCTGACGGTTGTTTTCCTCAGATGTAGACGATACATTATCAGTCTGAACCCTCATAAGTGTATTTTTTGTGTCGAGTTTGGACGCCTCTTAGGGTTTATCGTCTCGAAAGATGGGATCCGAATTGATCCCTTGAAGGTGGAAGCCATTGTCGCTCTCCCACCTTCAACTAATATTATGGAACTTTAGAGTCTACAAGAAAGAGAGAGTTATTTAAGGCGTTTTGTTTGTAATTTTGCACAAAAGACACAAGGTTACATGAGATTGATGAAAAAAGACTTGCCGTTCATTTGGGATGACCAAGCTCAACAATATTTTGATAGTTTGAAACATGTCATCACGCATGCTCCTATGCTCCAACTACCGAAATACTATCGAGATTACATTCTATACCTTTCTGCTTCCGACACCACTATCGCCATGGTTTTGGTGCAGGAAGACCAGAACGCCCAAGAACATGTGATATATTATGCCAGTAAAGGTCTTATTGACGCTGAAAATCGATATTCACATGTTGAGAATCTCGCTCTCGCAGTAGTTATTGACGTGTAGAAGTTCCGACATTACATTCTGCTTCGCACCACCACCATCATCATCGATTCGAACCCCATGTACCACATTCTGACTCGTCAGGTGCTTGGGGGAAACTATTCACGCTGGATCGTGATATTGCAAGAATTTGATCTTCTTTTCGAAAAATCCAAGTCTAAAAAATCTTTGGTGTTTGCTGAGATTATCTGCGACCTTCCCCGTGCTGATGTAGAATCTGAGCCCAATGACTCTTTTCCGGATTCGTCATTGTTTCTTATCAATACGTTTGTTCCATGGTATGGAGATATCACTTTATATCTCCAGACCCATCGTTTCATCCCTCAATTGTCTCGTGACGACCGTTGTCGAATACACCACCATGCGAAGTATTACCTGATTATCAGTGATACTTTGTACTGCTGTGGTATCGATTCTATTCTTCGACGTTGTCTGACTCGTGACGAGGCTGAACACGTCCTAAATGATTGTCACGCTGGGGCTTGTGGTGGTCATCTCTCTAAGATGGCTACAACCCAGAAGATTCTTCGCGCGGGATATTATTGGCCGTCTATCTTTAAAGATTGTATCGAGGCCATACAAAAATGTCCTCCATGTCAACATTTTCATACAAAAAAGCGCACCCATACCGCCCCATTACACCCAGTTATTGCCATTGGCCCATGCGCTAAATGGGGCATTGACTTCATGCCTTGTAAGGCTACATCGGCCGGGGGGCATAGTTACATCATTGTAGCTGTGGAATACTTTACAAAGTGGGCCGAGGAAATGCCTACATACACGAACAATGGAAAGACCTCTGCACTCTTCATGTTCAATCATGTAATAGCGCGGTTTGGAGTTCCTCAAGTGATAGTTACTGACCATGGTGTTGATGTAATTGTAACTTTGGAATGTATTTCACCTATGTATATTGTACTCCTATAGAGATGTTATTATTCCTTTACACGGAAGTGTCGTCATTTGTATTGACAAGTGTCGCAATTGTCGCAACTTGCAAGTGATGTGTTATTAGACCACCAAGTGTGGGGTCGGCACTGATTAGTATTACCATGGGTTATTAGACTGAGTTAGACAAGTCATCCCTACTAGTTTATTAGGCAGTTTAGGTCATGTATAAATAGAGTGCGGGAGGCACTCTTTCTATATCTGAGGAATTTGTGGGGTTTTTCACCTTTATGGTTTTCCCCAGTGAAACTCTGTGTGTCTATTGTCTCATGTGATTGCTTTTTGTGATTGATATGTTTGATATGCTGTACATGTTATTCTCTCATTAAAGATCCTAGAGTGTATTGAATCAATGCTTGAAAATTAACATGGTATCAGAGCTAACCTGAGAAGAAGACACTTTGCAGTTGCGGAAGCTAGGGATTCTTGTTTATTGGGTTTCTCTCCATAGATCTTGAAAGGTAGTAGGGTGGATTGACTCTTCTCATCAAGGCGCATCTTTTTGTCCAATCAGAATTCAATTCTAAGCACTTTTATTTTTGGCCCTAAAAATTAGGGTTTCCACAAAAATAGGAATTTTTGAATTCTGAGACCATAGCTGGAAGCACCTTGGAAAAATCGAAGTTTAGAGCTTTGGATCGAACTTTTTGGTTGGGTGAAGCTCCGGGAAACTCAAACCCTAATTCAGGGTCCTCCCTAGTGAATTTAGGAGACAAAAAGGCATTTCTGAAGGGTGAAACTTTGCAGATTTCAAATTTTGAATATACCAGGATGATCAGCTCATCAATGCGCATCTTTATATCCTTTCAGAAGTTTGAAATTCACATTTTTAATTTTTAGGGTTTCTCTAACAAACCCTAATCCAACACCAGATCTAGATTTCTGTAAATCAAGTGGTAAGACCTAAATATTTTCTATTTCCATTTGAAGTACTCTTTAAGATGTCTCACCACACCAAGCTTGAGGATAAGATTGAAGGGGATGATAACTTCCGAGCATGGAAGTATAGGATTGGGTTAATCCTGGAAGAAAATGAATTGGACACTTACATAAGTGAAGAGGTGTCTGTCCCAGAGGGAGAAGAGGCTAAGTCCTTGCATAAGAATAACTTGGTCAAGGAAAAGAGGATCATTGTTGATTCTATCAAAGACCATCTCATACCACATGTGTCATCTCTAAAGACACCCAAGGAGATGTTTGAATCCTTGACCAAGCTATTTGAAGGGAAGAACATAAATCAGAAGATGACTCTATGGAACCAATTAAAAGGGGTAAAGCTTCAAAATGGAGAGACCATTCTATCTTATTTCTCTAAGGTCTCTCAGATCAAGGAACAAATTGAAGTTGTGGATGAAGTAGTGGATAATGGTGAAGTTGTCATGACCACATTGAATGGCCTACCTAGGTCATGGGAATCCTTCATCTAAGGAATCTGTGCAAGAAGGAAGTTGATCTCATTCAGTAAACTATGGGGGAATGTTCACAAGAAGAAGCAAGGCTTGTGACCCTAGAAGAGAAGATGGGGAATGAAGATCAAGCTCTCACAGCACACACCAAGAGAAGCAAGTTTAAGAGGGATAAATCTCATAACAAGAAACATTCTCACCCTCATCATAAGAAGAAATATCTCTCTCATGTTCAATGTTTCGATTGTAATTAAATAGGACACTTTGCCTCAAATTGTCCCAAGAAGAAGAAAGACAACAACAACAAATTCAACAAGAAGAAGAGGTACAACAAGAAGAGATTTCATGCTCATGCTGCTGAGGATGATGAACCTCCCAGGAAGAAGGCTAGGGCAGAAAGTGATGCTTCATCAAGTGAAGATGAATATGTTCTAATCTATGCTCTCACAGGTACTATCTCTCATGGATGTAATGATTGGCTTATTGATAGTGGGGCTTCCAAACACATGACTGGGTTTAAAGAATCTTTTGTAAATCTATCTGAACATGAGTCACCCCATAAAGTGAAACTTGGGGATGACTATCAATATCCTATCAAGGGAAGTGGTGAAGCCTCCTACAACCTAGACTCTAGGAAGTCTTTGAAGATGAAAGATGTTCTATATGTACCTGGGCTAAAAAATAACCTACTCTCCATATCTGCATTGGATGCAAAAGGCATGAGGGTTGCATTTGTAGATGGCCCAGTCCTAATGTGGCCAAAGGGTAAAACTATAGATGATGTAGTAGTGATTGGAGAGAAAGAGGGAGGATTGTACAAATTGAAGGGACAACCTGAACATGCCATGGTACATGAATCCATGGAGCCAAGTGAACTTTGGCACAGAAGGCTTGCACATGTGCACTATAGGGCACTACCAATTGCAAGTAAAGCTGTAGAGGGTCTTCCTGAAATCAAGACAAAGCATGAAGCTATTTGCAAAGGATGTGCAAAAGGAAAGAACATTAAGAAGACATTTCCAAGCAGTGAAAGCAAAGCTAAAGGAATCTTGGAAATTATCCACTCCAATGTATGCGGTCCGATGTCATCCATTTCTCTGAGTGGGTATGTATACTATGTCCCTTTCATTGATGATTTCTCTTGGAAGACTTGGGTTTATTTCTTGAAGAAAAAAGATGAAGTGTTTGATAAGTTCAAGGAATTCAAAGCCTTGATGGAAAATCAAACTGATAAGAAGATCAAGACCTTCAGATCCGACAATGGTGAATAATTCACTTCAGGTGACTTCAAGAAGCTATGCAGTGATTCAGGGATTAAGAGGGAGTTGACTGCTCCCTAGAATCCACAATAGAATGGAGTTGCAGAAAGGAAGAATAGAACAATCATGGAAGCAACACGGGCAATGCTACATGACCAGGATCTGCCTATGCATATTTGGGAAGAAGCAACTAGGACAACTGTATATGTGCAGAACATAACACCTCACAAGATATTGGACAACAAGACACTAGAAGAGGTCTTCTCTGTTAAGAAACTTGAAGTTAGCCATCTCAGAATATTTGGTTGTCCAGTATATACAGATATCCCAAAGGAAAAGAGGAAAAATCTAGATCCTTCAGGAAAGAAGGGCATCTTGGTGGGTTACAGTGAAAACTTGAAATCCTATAGAATATACTTTCTAGGGTTCAAGAAGATTGATGTTAGTAGGGATGTAACATTTGATGAAGACTCAGCTTACATCAAATCAAAGAAGGCACCCGTTGAAGATCATGAAGAACCAAAGGAAAACAGATTCCAAGACACCATCATGACTGAATCAATTCCAGAAGCAGATCGTGAATTTGAAGATACGCAAGAACCTGTAGATCCACCTCGAGAGAAGAACTCTCACAAGAGGAAACCTGCATGGTATAGAGAGCTCATTCAAGATGCAGAAAAATATGGAATTCCAGAAGAAGAACACAGAGAAAGGAAGAGGACTAGATCACATACCAGTTATGTTTCCCTACTCTCTGATATTATGAACAAAGAACCTTCCAATTATGAAGAAGCAACAGAAAATAAAGAATGGAAGGATGCCATGGTTGATGAATACCAATCGATCATGAAAAATGATGTTTGGGATGTAGTCCCAAGACCTGAAGGGAAGTCTGTTGTGACTTCCAAATGGATATACAAGATCAAGCATGCTGCAGATGGAAGCATAGAAAAATACAAATCAATATTTGTAGCTCATGGCTTCTCCCAGAAAGAAGGGATAGACTATGAAGAGACTTTTGCTCCTGTAGCCAGGTACACTTCCATCAGATGAGTACTTTCCTTGGCTGTAGTGATGAAATGGAAGATACACTAGATGGATGTCAAGATAGCCTTCTTGAATGGTGTAGTCGAGGAGGAAGTGTATGTGGAGCAGCCACTTGGTTTTGAGACACATGACAGAGAGTCATATGTGTGTAGGTTGAAGAAAGCCTTGTATGGCTTGAAGCAAGCTCCTAGGACTTGGTATGGTAGGATAGACAACTTTCTATCCAGTTTGGGCTTTACCAAGACTAAAGCGGATTCCAACCTTTAATACAAGGTCGAGGAAGGCAATCCTATGATACTACTATTGTATGTGGACGACCTGTTTGTAAAAGGTGAGGATGGGTTGATTGCCGATACCAAGAGGAAGCTTGCTGTCAAGTTAGAGATGAAGGACTTGGGGATGATGCACTATTTCCTATGCATGGAGGTGTGGAAGAATGTAGATGGAATCTTCCTTGGACAAGGGAAGTATGCAGTAGAGATCCTGTTGGCTACTTTTTGGACAGACCCGGGTTTTAATGAGGCGCAGCAACAAAACCCCTTGGCGCATTGGCCCTCTCGGCAACAAGCTGCGTAGCAGCTCGTGGTCTCACCCAAAGTGGCTATGGGGGGCTAAGGAATCAGGCTTCCTTAACCTAGGCGACGTGGACATTGTGATATTCTCCCTCTCTTTCCACTTAAGAGGATTCCTCAAAGCGGAACGTCCGACCCTTCCGCAGACTTCTCAGCGCAACAGCGCTGAAGCTCACACTTACTAGCCTAGCTGCGCCGGCATCTACACTCCAGTGCATGAGGCGATTACCCTCTGCGTCCAATACTGTGCCATTTCTGTCCCTACGCCTCGGCGTAGTAACACACTCCTCAGTCGCCACAGCGACAGCGTTCTACAGATTCCTTCGACACTTAACGATTATGACTACCAAGGAAGCTTTGAGAACTTACTTAACATATTCATAAAGATAACGCAATGTTCATGTATACATAGATAGTGAACTAAAACATGCAATCACACAACATAGCATCATAACATGAGAATTAGGTAGTTCACCTCCACGGGGAAACCACGTCCACGGGAAGTGTATCTTATATTAATCAGAAATGGAATTACACAATATGCTGCGCACACAGCTGCAGCCTTAGATCTTTCCAGGAAACTCCACGCACACAGCTGGGAGCCCTTCTCTAGATCGAGTCTCTTCCTCTACAGAGATTACAATAGTTCAGATGTCGACTTAGACTGTCTGCAACTCAATGACTAGCTAACATATCTCAAACAGCTAGCCTATGTCTAACCCTCTTCCTTTACAATTACACATATATATAGGTCGCCATGACGGTCGCACCTTTACAAAACTGTGGGCCTTTCCCAGCAGTAATCCCCAAAAACCCTAACCACGGACATGGCTAGGTGTACTGCAGGCGCCGCTTGCAGTCACGTCGCCGCTTCTTGCAGGTTCCGTGACTTTCGGTGCAGATTGCGGGTATAGGCGCCGCTTCTTCATTCACTGCTCTTTGTCCTTCACCTTCAATGCTTTGGTCCGTTGCTCTTCCTTGATCAGAGAAACCATAACTTCTGTACTTAGCCTTAATGAGGGTAGCTGAGCCCTCTACTCGACCACATTCATTCTCCTTTGACGTGTGCGCACGAGCTCCACGAATTTTGGTCCATAATCTGCGCTGAGCTCATCCATCTGGCACCATACTGTGCACCGTTTACTTCTGCCCAAAAATTGGTGCTTATTCAAAATTATCACTTTCCCTTCAACACTTGTGCTTTTTTCCTCAAAATTCACAGTTTTACCATAGCTGCGGCCTAGGCTCCAACAGGCCCCTAACACTTACTTGTGGCTCGTCCTCGAGCCACTCGCACTAGCATGTGGTCGCTTTACTTGCGCATCTGCTTTTCCTTGGGTCTCAACAAATGTTTTCTTCCACTGCGCAATAGCTGAGTCCATTTCATCGACGCATTCCACAGCTGTCTGCACCATTTATGCAGTGGATTTGTCTTCAGTTATGCCATCAACCATCTGTTGAGATTCTGCAATTTCTTTAATCTTTGCCTCGGCTTGGGCAGCAAGTTCAGCATACTCATCCATAAATGGTTGAATGCTGTTTGTGAGTTTAGCATCTTCGTTCCTGAGCTTGTGTAGTTGCTGTTGTATTCTGCGCACTTCACTCATTTTCCTCATTTTTGCTAAGCCTTCTAATGCCTTAGCTTCTTCAGTCAGAACAGTTAGGGACTGTTCTGCTGCTTGTACTTGTTCTAAAAGACCGACTTTGAAAGGGAGCTTCTCAAGCTCCGTCCAAGCCTCCATAGCTTGGGTCATCAGGGTCTCGGCTTCATCTGCTCTGCTCTTCATTTGTGTGGAAGTTCTGCGCAGTGCTTCAAATTGTTCCTGCCTATCATCTGTAGAATGCGCTGCAATACGAGCTTCCAACTCAGTGATCTCCGTTCTATGGTCTTCAGCCATAGCAACTATTTCTTGCTCTAGGGATTTCACCCTTCCACCAATAATTTGAACTTTCTCAACCAGAGGAAGGTCTGGTTGAATCTCGCAGGCCGGCAGCTCCTGGGCAATTTCATCAACTACGTTTCTTATCCCAGTGTCTTGTGCCTCATAAATTGCAAGTTTCTCAGAGATAATCTTGTAGCCTGCCTTCAGCTCTATCTCCTGCGATTGTAGTCTTTGGTTTTCATGGAATGTGGAGAGATCTCTAGCCCTTAGCTCGATAGAGACCTTCTCTTGCACTAACTGCAAGGTTTCTATCGGAATCAAAGACAAATTTATTTCAATGGGCCCAACTGCGCTTACCTGCAGTGCAACCAAAGGATCCGGAAGTGTCATGCTTGTAGGCGGAATGTGCACGACAGTATGCCTCTCTGCAAGTACTTCAACTTGCTCGGTACTTGTAGGTGCTTGTGGCACCTGCGAAGTAGATGCTGGCGCATGGGTCTGCGCAACTCTTCCTATGAGACCTTTTAATTCCACGAATTGTAGGTCCAAAGCACTTCTGATGTGAGCGTGCGCGGTCCGTAGCTCGCGAAATTGCTCCTTCAAGTACTGGTCAATCCCCGAGGCAATGGTCTCAGAGGGATGCGACACCTTTTGCTTCTTGGTCGCTGGTTCTGTTGAACCTTCATCACTTCTTTGCTCAGGCACTTCCTTGCCCTTATCCTTCTCTTGCGCTACAGGAGGTGGCATCGCGGATGCGATTTCGGTGGCCTCCCTCCATTCATCCGACCAAGACTTGATAGTTTCTTCAACATCTTCAGTGGTCATCCTGTAAAGGCCTACGGCCCATTCCTCTTGAATGCCGTAAGGGCGGAGGTAAATTTCATGCAAGTTGGCAGAAAAGACCAACTTTCCTTCATATATTTTTGCTGTCTCCTCACTTAGCCTCGACATTTCCTGAATGGTATTTTTGAGGAGATGGTAGTATTCACAAAATACAACGCAGTTCATCTTGCGCTTCGCGGGATTGCTAGAATCCCAGAGGTTGACATAGCGCATGCCTGCAACCTCTCCTGCGCGGCGTGGAAGGAACTGAGTGTTCGGGGGATCCTTCCACCCGACCAAGGCGCATAAAATTAAAAGCCAAGAAAAATGGAACATCTGACCGGGGGTGTCTTGGACGTTCCGACAGTCTTCCAAGAAAGAATTGAGGAGGAAGAGAGACCAATTGTACTGTTCTCCCTCAGCAGCTGCGATAGCGAGCTCCACGACAGCTCCAGTGACTTCTTTAGGTCTTCACTTTGTGAGAAGTCTGCCTGCAAGCAGACTACCGGTGAATCTAAGTGCTTCATCCTCAACGATAGTGAGGTCATAAGCCCGACCTCCTCTTGTCAATTTGTATTTCTGCACCAACTGTGCAGCTAACTTTCTGTCTTTGTCCTTTCCAACAAAATGAATATTGGGGTCCTTACCAACCTTAGATAGGCCGGTAATGTGATGAATCAAGTCGACGTTCAAATCGATTGGCCTCCCCAGCCAAAGGTAACCACCATGAACGCAGGATAGCAGTGCTTTAACAACTGCATTGACTTCATTGCTACGCCCGAAGTGCGGTAGCTTCAACAAGTTCAACAGTCTAGACTTCTCTAAATTTGCTGCGAATTCCTTCGAGACGAATTCATCAACCTTTCTGGTAGGATTGTGGACTACCGTCAGATAGCGATCTGGCGTAAATTGAGGATATGTTCTGTAGTCGCCCAAGTTGAAATCGAAAAACTTAACCAGTGGAAGGTGTCTAAGTAGGGACCCTTCTTGTCGCACGCCTTCCGGCAATGGTGGCAGCGGAATCATATACTTTGCATTCTTAGTAATATGCACCTCTGGTGCATCATCTGGACGTGGTGGAATGTAATTCACCACGGTGGCCAATGGCTCTGGAACGGACTCGTCCGGTTGCTGTGGTTGAGACGCCCTTGTTCCTGGAGATTGTCTGGGATCAGTCCAACCAGGGTGCGTGTAAGCCGAGGTCGTCACTGGGGTAGTCATGCCGAAATCTAAGCCTCTGCGCTTAAATTGACGAATAATTTCTTCAGTGGACAGGTTCTATGTTGTGAACCGGTATAGACAACAAGGACTTGAATAGACAAATGGCGGAACAGTGTAGGATACGAACTCGGCTCTGAAAACAACAACTTGGATTCTCAAACTAGACTATGCAACTCGAAAAAAGTAACCCGAAAATATACAAGTGTGGGGTATTTATAGGTAAAGGCGGTAGTAAATGCGGACAAGTGGGGTTACTAGTCGTAGATTCCTATGCATGAGTTGACAAGCCCCCTACCCCCGCCCTTCTGCGGTGCATTAATTGTGATGGACGGGCTCTTACAGCCTTCCGAGAGATGCTAAAGCTTTCGACGCATGACATAAATGCGAATCTTCGGGAGATCAAGCCGACTCTGTCAGAGCGGATACAATTAAATGGTGAGCTTATCCTTCATTAGTATTCAAAGTGGCTATAGGACTACTGTAATTCAAATTTTTCGGCTGGTCATTTCAGCATAGGTAACTGTGCATATAGAGGGGTCCACAATGAGAACTCCTCAAGCGGCAACTTTGACACAGGGAACTCCGCAAGAGCGACGGTTTGATGAGCCGGAAAAACACTTCACAAGAGCGCAAAAATAGGGTTGCTCAAAACAAACTTTATTGACATGCGCGGATGTTTCAAGGGACTGCGCGGGAAGCCAGAGACTGAAAGTGTCTCGCGACTTCCGTGTAGACTGATAATGCGATGCCTCTTTCAACTACACTCGACATCTGCACTTCTTTAGAAATGTATTAAGTCGACAGGGTGGAGTGGCCGTCGCGATAAAGCTTGAGCTGACTCCCGTTGATCATTGTAGGTAGCAATTCTCCATTAAGCTTCGCAAGCTGAACTGCTCCTCCTTCTGTTATCTTTATGACCCGAAAAGGGCCTAACCAATGTACACGAAACTTGCCTGGAAACTTGATGAATTTACTATCATAGAGGAGTACCAAGTCTCCTTCTTCAAAGTGTTTATTCTTAATATGCCTGTCATGCCAAGCTTTCTGTCTTGCCTTCTGTACTTGTTGATGGAATCCGACTAAAAGTCTGTCTTCTTCTAAGGCAAGCAATTGTGAGAGTCTTTCACTAATAGTATAAGTATCTGCCATTTCTGTAATTTGCGCAATTCTGAAGCTAGAAACAATGTATTCCATGGGCATAACTGCTTCTTGTCCATACACCAAACTGAAAGGTGTGTGACCTGTTAGTTTCTTGCATGTGGTTCTGTAAGCCCATAATACAGCTGTGACTCTAAGGTCCCAATCATCTCTTTGTTGATTACAGATCTTCGTCAGGGCATTCTCGAGAATCTTATTGAATGCCTCCACCATACCATTAGTTTGAGGGTGGTCGGGCGTACTCTTATGGTGACTAATGTGGAATTCTTCAGTAAGGGCCTCTATAGTCTCATTCAGGAAATGTGTACCCTGATCACTCATTAGAATTAGTGGACATCCAAACCTAGTGATAATGTTCTCAAAAATGAACTGCGCGGCAGTGACAGCGTCACAGTTCTTAACTGGCTTCGCCTCAGCCCATCTGGTGAGGTATTCATTAGCTGTAATGATGTATCTTGCACCGGTTCTTTTTCCTGGTGGGTTGATAGGTCCTACAAAATCAATGGTCCATTTATCAAAAGCACGCAGTGTTATCTGGGGTCTTAGCGGCATTTCATCTCTCCTTGAAGGTTTTCCTGTTCGCCGGCACACATCGCAACATTTGCAGAATTCCTTAGTATCCTTGTGCAATGTTGGCCACCAAAGACCTGCGGGTAAGATCTTCTGCGCAGTCGGATTTCCTGCGAAATGGCCTCCTGCTGTTCCTGAGTGCGCTTCTGCGATGATAGAGTTCTTCTCATACGGTAGGATACATCTGCGCAAGACTTCGTCGGGGCCCAACTTGTAGAGCTGGCCTGCTATCAAAGTGAAGTCTGCGGCTTTGACAACAAGTTGCTTCTTCTGCTGGATTGTAAACTCAACTGGCGCTTACCCGGTAGTGAGAAACTCAAGAATATCATAATAATATTCATCTGCTGCTTGAACAGAAAATAGTTGCGCATCAGGCAGATTGTCCTCCAGATTTGTAGGTTCATCCCCTAACTCTAGCCTAGATAAGTGGTCAGGTCCTGCATTCAATCTACCCGGCTTTACAATAACCTCAAAATCATACTCTTGGAAGAGCAGTAGCCATCTGCGAATTCCTCCCCCTAACATTGGCTTATTGACCAAGTATTTCAAAGCAGAATGGCCAGTATACATTTTAAAATGTGCGCCCAATAAGTAGTGTCTGAACTTCTGTAGGGCATACACCATAGCTAGTCCTTCTCTTTTTGTAGTGGTGTAGTTCTTCTCGGCTGTGGACAACTTTCTGCTGGAGTAAGCAATGGGGTGGTCAATACCTCCTTCTCCCGGTTGTGTGAGCACAACCCCCAATGCTATGGAAGAAGCATCTACATGAACATGAAAGGGTTTTCTCCAGTCCGGGAAAACTAGAATAGGCGCAGTGATCATCTTTTCTTTAAGTGTATCCAAGCTCTGTTGGCATTCTTCTGTCCATTGGAACTTCGAATCCTTTTTCAATAATCTTTCCATAGGTGCAGTGATCTTTGCATAACCTTTGATAAATTTTTTGTAGTACCCTGTATGTCCCAATGTAGTGCGCAATTGTTTGATTGAGTTGGGTGCAGGTAGATTAGCAATGATGGCAACCTTCGCAGGGTCCCTCAGGAGTCCTTGTCTGCATACAATATGACCCAACAAAATACCAAAAGGAGCACAGAAGATACATTTTTTCAAGTTTAGGGAAATCTGATACTGTCTACATTTTTCTAACATCATGCGCAGGTTCCCTATATGATTCTTTAGTAAACCAAACACAATCCAGTCATCAAAATAGACTTTTAAAAACTTATGAATGAATTCTTTAAATACAGCAACAACGACTCGAGAGAAGATAGCAGGAGCGTTTTTAAGACCAAAGGGCATTACCGTATACTAGAATGAGCCCCATTCAGTCGCAAAAGTGGTCTTATGGCGGTCATCCAGATGGATTCTGATCTGATGGTATCCCGAAAAGCCATCAGTGAAGGAGTAAGCCTCTTGTCCTCCAACATTATCAAGCACCTCGTCTGTAAAGGGAGTAGGAAATGGATCATGCGTCATTCAGCTTGTGCAAGTCTACATAGATTCTTATTTCACCTTTTGTCTTCTTCTCTTGTACCACCATAGGACTAATCCAATCACTTTCCTCTACAGGCTCAATGATACCTGCTGCGAGCATTTTATCAATTTCTTCTTTAACCTTTTCTTTATATCGTGGATTCAATCTGTACGGGCGTTGTTTTACAGGCTTGGCATCTGCTTTCAGAGGTATGCGCATCACTCCTAAATCTCCTAGGATGCCTTTCATTTCTGTGAACTTGGTAGGAAAGATATCCTGGTAGTCACGTAATAAATTTGAAATATGGACAACAGTTTCATCATCCCAATAATCTCCTATAGAAGCAAACTTGGGTTCGGCTTCTGTACCAATGTTAATCTTTTTGAGCTTGATGTGTTATGTAATGGCAGGGATATCAAGCTGAGGACCTTCGACTTTGCGCGTCCCTTCTGACTCTGGAATATTGATGTTACGAGGATCATCTTCCTCTTCTCCAGTAGTGAAATTATAGCATTCCAGGGCATGTTCTATCTGGACAGCCCAATCTGGTTAGGAATATTCTGGTAATGGACATTGTTCAAGTACCTTCTTTTTAATACACTTTAAAGCATGGTCGATTCTTGGATGTTCTGACTCAAAGCTGAAGGTAAGTTGAAAACTTTCTATCATAAGAGGCCAAGTGATAGTGCCTCTGCGTAATTCTGTTTCAGTATACCAGTTCCTTGGGACTGTATCCAATGTGTGGATGAAGAGGTGAACCCACTCATCCTCCGGAATATCTGACCATTGCTGAATACATGCTTCAACGTGTGACCTGGGGTCACTCTGTCCATCATATTTGTGCAACACTTTTGCTGTAGTTCCCTGAAATCTGCGTAGTATCAATCTGCGACAGTCTTGCCATGTGTGAATATTCTCTTTATGCGCACCCCACCATCTTGCGGGTGTAGCGCGCAGTGCTATATCCAGTGCTTGTATGCGCTGCTCATCTGGAATATGTTGTTCATATGTATGTATGAATTCACTTACTTCAGTTAAACCATCAAAAATTGGAGTGTCAGTCACTTCTGTGCCAATCCATCGAATGGATTTAGTCATCATGGCGCAACGCCTTGTAGAAACCTCATGTAAGAGATTCTGCCAGTTTTCCAATCCTACTTCTGAATCTGATGTGCACGAACTATCGCATCGCCAGCTGATATGGTCGTCTGCTGTGGGATTGACATAGTCACTCTGACTAGCAGTCATCTGATACAAACTTTCCATGTGGCGCACTTCTTCCTCTGCCCGAATGGGTTCAATATACCTTGGTCCTTGAATGGGATCAAGCGGTGCAATGACCCTAATCTGGTCATTCTCAAAGGTCATCTGTCTTTTCTTCAAATTAATGACAGCCAAATTATCAAATGCCCAGTCTATGCCTAAAAGTGTTGGGTAAGGTCTACTATCATCCAGAATTTTAATTACTTCAAAGTCTACAGAACTTGTTACTCCCTCAATATCAATAGGTACATTAGGTAATCTACCCAATGGAGAGACTCGTTGCTGATTCGCGAGTCTTAGCTGGATAGGAGATCTTCTAAGCTGAGGGCTACCCATCTGTTCCCATGTCTGCATGGTGAGAACATTAACTTCTTAGCCCAAGTCCAAAATGAATTCGTCCATTTCAAATGCTCCAATCTGCGCTGTGAGCCTCATCTCTTTTCCAGTTCTAGTATGACTCCCAATCTGGTGAACAGCACGCTGCGGTGTGTTCATCGAAGCAGATTGTTGACACTTATCCAATAGGTGTTGAAGTTCCATAGTTGCTTTTTCATTGCGCAACAACTTTAAGTAGTTTCTCAGGAAAGCATGGACACTGCCTAGTGCATCTTCATCATCAAGCCTTCCAGATGTAGTGGCTTGTTCCTGTACCAGGTTCTCTTGTCTTAGCACTTGCGATCTGATATCATTATGCGGAATTGCGAAAGAACTTGAAGCTCTCGGATTTGAGAAGTACTCTTGAGCTTGCTTGAATGCTTCTTTCTGCTTCTGCAGGTCGAGCATGGCTGATTTAATATTAGCACGGCGGACCCATTGCGTCGCTTGCCTTCCAGTTCCCAACTCTGGCGCACCAGTGGTTGCTCCACTGCGCGTTACTATATTAACTGTAGGATCTGGTTCTCTTTTTTCTGCTCCAATTAGCTGAATATTCTGATTGACTTGTGGTGTCTTTGCTTGCATCTTAGCCATCAACTGAGGGCATTCTTCAATGACATGATCATAAGATTTACAATATCTGCAGATGGTTGTAGGATTTTGGCAATCCCTTGCAAAATGACCTTGAGCTCCGCAATTATAACAAGTGATCTGTCCTCTTCCACGACCAAAATTTGTTTGGCGTCCGCGACCCCTATAATTTCCTCCTCGACCGTCGCGAGTTTGGTCATACTATGGACCTGCTGTGGGTCCTTGTGCCTCTGACTGTACTCTATAAACATCATGTTTTCTTTCCATCATAAGATCATATGCTCTGCAATTGTTCTCATCATGGCCTACTGATTTACAGAAAGTGCAATATAGATTCTTTGGAGTTTGTACATATTTCTGTAACAAGTGACATTCTTGTGGTCTATGACCTCTAGTTCTACATATTTCACACCAAGGCCCTTGTGCCTGTGGTAAAGGGTTAGGTGCTCCAGTTGCAATATACTCTATGAAAATGGGACAATGGTCCTTTGAATGACCTTGCGCTTTACATTTTGTACACCAAATTTCTTCTTTAACTTCCTTGCCTTTCTTAATATCATGCACTTGCAAGGTTAAGTTTTCTAACTGGTTCTGCAACTGCGCAACATCGTTGCTTGTTCCAGCAATTGGTGAAGCTTCTAGTTTCATAGCCATCTCTAGAGCTTGTTCCTGAGTAGTGAGATTTTTTTGCATAAGAGGAAGTCTAATGTGTGGAAGCAGCGCAGCAATGAACCATTCCTTATGCTGTTGCGGTGCAAACTCAAAGCTTACTTGATCTATCAAGGCTTTGAACTTCTGGTCAAAGTCCCATACTGACTCTGTAGGTAACTGTTTTATGTCTTTGAGCTCTGTTATACACTGTGATTCTGATTTAGGTTTCTTGAATTCTCTAATCATAGCATTTCTTACATCAGCAAGCGCCCTATTCTGTACTACTGAGTATTTCATGAACCATGTTAAGGATCTTTCTCTTAGTGTGGTTGCTAACTGAACCAATTTAACAGCATCATCATTAATTTGCTTAATTGTCCAAATGGCTTCACATAGGAACCAGTGCTGCTCAAGGTCTTCTAGCCCTGTTCCTCTAAAAGTTGGTAGCTTCATGTCATCACCCATCCTTCTTGCGCTAGGTTGAGGTGTAGGTGTTGTAGCACTACCTCTGGGATGGTTAGACAATGGTGGTGCTGAGGTACTAGAAGTACCGTGCGGGCTGCTAGAAGGTGTTACTGCGGGGTTATACTAAGCCCCGTCTGGCTTTTGCGGTGTGAAAGGGTGATAAGGGATATGAGCACTCCCTTATCTCTCTATAAGGCTCGCTCTAGGAACTTGACTATCTTCTGGGCTAGACTCAAAAGAATGCTGGTCAAGGCCTACTTTATACCGTTTTCCACTACGGGTGCAACCAATAAGTTCAAGATCACTATCAGAATCTGCGGACATTACTTGTCTATGCTATTCATCGGAAGCTATGCATAGTTTTCCTTTTACATACAGAAGCATTTTAATCCATAAGTTCAGAGAATTTAAGAACTTACCTCTGTGTGCTCTGAAGAAACTCCTCTCAGCTTCGCTGAAACTCTTTCTCGTATCTACTGCAAACTCGGTGATGAAGCCTTCCATCAGACTATTCAACCAAAAGTCTACTGCGCGGGACACAAAATTATCTACCCGCTTCAAACTGCTGACGAGCTCAGGCGTCCAAGCGATGGGTCGATCAACATGCACAGTGGGTCTAGTATCTGCTAGCTTAGCTACCCACGCATGCAACTCAAGTGGAAATGTGACAAAGAAAATTTCGTGAAGGTCAGTATAGATATACTTCTGCAACCAGTGTTTTGTCTGAAGCCTAGAGCTTCTATTTTCTTGTTCAGCGAACTCTCTAGCCTTTGAATCAAACCAGTCTTGAATTTCTTTAGCTGTAGGATTCCAGTAGCACATTGCCTTCAAAGTAATAGGGTCAAAGTCGAAAATGGAAGCATTTGTTGGCTTCAGAAGTCATAAGGAAACAAAACCATTTGTTGTCTTCAACAGTCGCAAGGAAACAATCTCACACTTCGCCAGAATAATAAGTCTCAAGGAAACAGAACCATTTGTTGGCTCCTTCTTTCTCTGGGTTTCGCATCAATCTCGCACGTCGCCGAAATAACAAGTCTCACAGTAACAAGTCACAAGGCAACGGAACCATTTGTTGGCTACTTTTTGGATAGACCCGGGTTTTAATGAGGCGCAGCAACAAAACCCCTTGGCGCACTGGCCCTCTCGGAAACGAGCTGCGCAGCAGCTCGAGGTCTCACCCAAAGTGGCTATGGGGGGCTAAGGAATCAGGCTTCCTTAACGTAGGCGACGCGGACACTGCGATCTTCTCCCTCTCTTTCCCCTTAAGAGGATTCCTTAAAGCGAAACGTCCGACCCTTCCACAGACTTCTCAGCGCAACAGCGCTGAAGCTCACACTTGCTAGCCTAGCTGCGCGACATCTCCACTCCGGCGCACGAGGCGATTACCCTCTGCATCCAATACTGTGCCATTTATGGCCCCCTGCCTCGGCGTAGTAACACACTCCTCAGTCGCTGCAACGACAGTGTTCTACAGATTCCTTCGACACTTATCGATTATGACTACCAAGGAAGCTTTGAGAACTTACTTAACATATTCATAAAGATAACACAATGTTCATGTATACACAGATAGTGAACTAAAACATGCAATCACACAACATAGCATCATAACACGAGAATTAGGTAGTTCACCTCAATGGGGAAACCACATCCACAGGAAGTGTATCTTATATTAATCAGAAATGGAATTACACAATATGCTGTGCACACAGCTGCAGCCTTAGATCTTTCCAGGAAACTCCACGCACACAGCTGGGAGCCCTTCTCTAGATCGAGTCTCTTCCTTGATCAGAGCAACCATAACTTCTATACTTAGCCTTAATGAGGGTAGCTGAGCCATCTACTCGGCCACATTCATTCTCCTTTGACGTGTGCGCGCGAGTTCCATGAATTTCGGTCCATAATCTGCACTGAGCTCATCCATCTGGCACCGTACTGCACACCATTTACTTCTGCCCAAAAATTGGTGCTTATTCAAAATTAGCACTTTCCCTTCAACACTTGTGCTTTTTCCTCAAAATTCGCAGCTTTACCATAGCTGCGGCCTAGGCTCCAACAGATCCTAAAGAGGTTTGGGATGATGGACTGCAAGGCCATGGCCACACCTATGGCATTGAACCTAAAGCTTCTGAGTGATGCTTCATCTGATCCGGTTGATGTCACTGTGTATCGTCAGATTATTGGGTCCTTGATGTACATGACAAACACTAGACCAGATATTTGCTTTGCGGTGAACACATTGAGATAGTTCCTGACGGATCCCAGAGGTGTTCACATGGTTGCTGTAAAGCATATTCTGAGGTACCTGAAGGGTACAATTGATTATGGGCTCAAGTATGATGTGAATCAAAAATTTAACCTGCAGGGTTATGTTGATTCAGACTAGGTAGGCAGTGCTACAGATAGGAAGAGCACATATGGGTGTTGCTTTAGTATGGGATCGGGTGTGATCTCTTGGTTTAGTAGTAAGCAGTCCTGCGTAGCACTGAGTATAGCCGAGGCAGAGTATGTTGTAGCTTGTTCGGCTAGTTGTGAGGCAGTATGGCTCAGGAAGCTACTGTGTTATTTATTTGATATCCCGCTGGAGGCTACTAGTATCTTTTGTGATAACCAGAGTTATGTGAAACTGTCTGAGAACCTGGTGTTCCATGACAGGTCGAAGCACATTGAGATCAAATACCACTATATTAGAGATATGGTGTAGAGAGGAGCAGGAAGCTCCTGTATGTTGCGACGGATGAGCAGGTTGTAGATGTATTGACGAAACCACTAGCCAGAGTGAAGTTTGAGTACTTCAGAGAGAGGCTTGGTGTTCTTCAGATTGACGACACTTCAAGGAAGAAGTGATGGACACATTTGCAGGAGCCATTCGAAGCATGGTGAGAGGAGGATCCTTCCCATGGATGTGGATGTAAGTGCTGGATGATGAGCATCAGGACGATGCTCCAGTTACTGCTTTGTATATGCATCATGTTGGATGCTTTGATCAGTTGGATCATGTATTTGTATATGCATCATGTTGGATGCTTTGATCAGTTGGATCATGTATTTGTATATGCATCATGTTGGATGCTTGATATGATCAGTTGGATCATGCATTTGTATATGCATCATGTTGGATGCTTGATATGATCAGGTGGATCATGTACTTATGTATGTATTAGGTGGATGCATTGTATGATTAGGTGGATCATGTACTTATGTATGTATCAGGTGGATGCATTGTATATATATCAGGTGGATGCATTGTATGATCAAATGGATCAAGTATGATGATATGTATCAGGTAGATACTTTGTATGTATCAGGTGGATAGATTGTTTGATCAGGATGCTCATAGACGACGAGCTTCAGGATGTTGCTCCAGATGATATGCATCAGGATGATGCTATGATGATGATCAAGATGATCACAGATGACGAACTTCAGGATGTTGCTCCAGATGATATGCATCAGGATGATGCTATGATGATGATCAGGTTGATCATGTAATGATGTACATCAAGATGATGTATGGTGAGTATTAGGTTGATACTCTGTGGCCATGGACAGGTTGTGTAGGTAGCAAAGAAAAAATATTTAAAATCCAGACAGGTAGAGCTGTGTGCTCGTAACAGTCTGGGATTCTCTATTGAGATCTAGACAGGTAGAGCAGTATGCTCGTAACATCCTGGGATGCTCTGAGTAGGTTTTGTTACAGTTTCGCATAGAAAAGATCCTTTAAAATCTAGACAGGTAGAGCGGTGTGCTCGTAACAGCCTGAGATGCTCTATTGAGATCTAGACAGGTAGAGCAGTATGCTCGTAACATCCTGGGATACTCAAAGTAGGTTTTGCGAAATTTCACATAGAAAAGATCCTTTAAAATCCAGACAGGTAGAGCGGTGTGCTCATAATAGCCTGGGATGCTCTATCGAGATCCGGATAGGTAGAGCGGTGTGCTCGTAACATCTTGGGATGCTCTGAGTAGGTTTTGTGAAGGTCAACATGTAAAAGATCCTATAGTCTGTGCTAGCTTTTTTTGACGCACGTAATCAGTCCTAGGTTCCACAGTATGGCTATTGATGATGAAGACCTATAGGTGGTGGGCTTACATCCAGCATGAAAAAGGGCTGGCTCTGTAGAACTTCCTATGATGAGTAGTTTAGAGATTGATTGAGATAGCAACAACCATTACGATGATGATGATTCAATGACGATGATTCAGAGAAGAAGACTTGTGCTAGAATATCTGTGTCGAGAAATACCTTCATAGTTAAGAGGGAGTGTTGATGTAATTGTAACTTCGGAATGTATTTCACCTATGTATATTGTACTCCTATAGAGATGTTATTATTCCTCTATACGGAAGTGTCGTCATTTGTATTGACAAGTGTCGCAACTTGCAAGTGATGGGTTATTAGACCACCAAGTGTGGGGTCGGACCTGATTAGTATTACCATGGGTTATTAGACTAAGTTAGACAAGTCAACCCTGCTAGTTTATTAGGCAGGTAAGGTAATGTATAAATAGAGTTCGGGAGGCACTCTATTTGATCACTTAATTATTCACTTCTACACTCTCCAGAAAGTGGCACACAAGTGAGGAAGTAGGAGTACCTTCTAGGAGGACTATCTCTTGTACTTGGGTTGTATCATTGCTCTTTCTATCTCTGAGGAAGTTGTGGGGTTTTTCACATTTATTGTTTTCCCCAGTTAAACTCTGTGTGTCTATTGTCTCATGTGATTGCTTGTTGTGATTGGTATGCTTGATATGCTATACATGTTATTCTCTTAGTAAAGATCGTAGAGTATATTGAATCAATGCTCAAAAATTAACACATGGTTCTCACTTTATGAACCACATGGTTGATGAGTTGCGCACTACATTGAGTTTTTGCCATAAAAAATCAACACCGTACTACCCACAGTCAAACGGACAAGTAGAGGCCATCCACAAGGTCTTGAAAACCATGATCCCACGCATGGTGGGTACGCACAAGTCCAATTGGCATAACATGCTCTTCTCCACACTATGGGCTTATCGAAATTCCGTTAAAATCGCTACTAGATTTACTCCCTTCCAACTAGTGTATGGATTGGAGGCTGTCCTTCCTATTGAGTGCGAGATTCTGTCCCTCAATCTCTCCATTGAACTTATCCCCAACACTACTGCTAAGGAAGAACGCTTCCTCTACCTAGATAAGCTAGACGAGACTTGCCGAGATGTCACTCTTTCCAATGAAGCTCATAAGAGACGCATCAAAGCGCAGTACGACAAGTTGGTAGAACCTCACGCCTACAGCGAAGGAGATTTGGTCCTCACATACGACCAAAAACATGATAAGCTAGGGGCAGGAAAGTTTGAGTCCATGTGGCATGGGCCTTACATAGTGAAACACGTTTTAGAGAAGGGAGCTTACAAGCTTGAAGACTACGACGGGATATATTTGGGCGAGCCCCGCAATGGGCTCACTACTACATATGGGCGGATTGTTCCACGAAATTTTTCCACGTTTTCAACATTCGTGGGTCAAAAAAATGATTTTATTTATTTATTTATATTTTTTTTCTGGGCGGAAAAAAACATGGCAATATCCATGTTTTTGAAAGTTCCACGAACATTCGTCGATATAGGGACGATTTTTTTAGGTTTTACTTTTCGTGGAAACAGGTACGAAAGTTGAGCTATATAAACTACACACTCTCACCATAATTTTCACATTTTCTTTTCTTGCGGCACATTGTTAGTAATGTGCAATTTTTTGTCTATATTTTTATAAGGGTTAGATTTTAATATTGTTTATAAGTAATAAGGCTTAGGTCATGTTAATTTGTTTTTTTGCCTTTTTAATATTTTTTTCAAGAACTTGCTATCATTTTCATTTAACTTGCTATATTTTTTCAAGAACTTGTTTTTTTTGTCTTAGGTCATGTTAACTTGCTTTTTTGCCTTTCTACCCACAAAAGTTCATTATAAAACTGTTGTGGCAAGGAAATTCATGGAAATGCTATTTTAAGTCCAACATACTTATAGCTTAAGAATTGCATCACCTTGTCAAATCTAGATTCTAATTAAATATTTTAGGGTAACAAGTTGATTTTCATGGTAAATAACATTCATTCTAGTAGTAAAGTCATTTAAAAAAAAATTAAATTAAGTGGTAATTTTCTTGCTTGTGATTAATATTGTGTTTGTGATGCTTTTTTTTGTTATAAAAAATTTGTGATGCTTCTTAAGCTATGCAACATATTCAATAAGCTTATGAAAACATATTCACGAGAGTTCACAAATAGCCCATCCCTATTTCATCTACAAGATAAAAATCTATCATGCATGAAGGTTCTTGTTCAAATACTACATCTCCAAGTAAGGCCACTTGAACCCATTCTATTTGTCATCCTAAGTTATGAAACACTATAAGTGACATAATGATCTCTTCTCCTAGTTCTAATGCGTACCACATTGATGTGTCCTACTTATAAGCTAGGGATTATAACTACAATATTGGTTAAGAGCCTACCCTCTTTGGTGGTCAAACTATATGAGGTCTTCAAACTATACAAGTAGTTATCAATTTCCCAATATTTTTGGTTCCTTAACATTTGACATTTACCATTTTTTTTAGTAACCAACCATTCTCAATTGACTTTCTCACAACCAACTTACCATCTTTCCATTCATATTAACTCTAGTCTTCATGTTTTTCTTTATAAATATAGAAAATATTGGATTATAATATACTATATTCAGAAATGTACTTATAATATCTAATGTCATTGACAAGTTATTGTTTTGTATGGTGTAGGTAAGACAATTACTTGTACGACCACTACACGGATTTTTCACTATGAATGTAAATGCAAGAGGCGAGAGGAGATGGAAAATGTTATTGTCCTTGATTCGATTGCAGGGGCCTGCAAAAAAGAAGACTTTTAATAGAAACAACTGAAAGACATTGTAGGGAGAAGGGGCACGCCAAAGGGGGTTATGAATATCGTCCCCTAGTTGGTCGAGTGTGGGATGCTTTACATTTATACATTGAAAACAAACTTGATTGGATGGAGCATTGGATAAAAGATTGTGAAGAATTCTTTAGTAGGTTATCATGGGAAGGGGTCAGTAACATGATTAAAACAGCTCATCATCATCGACATCAGATTCCTGACCTTACGTCGCAAAGGGAAGTTGATTTAGCCTATGGTGTAAAATATAAAAAGGAAAGTAATTTTTTTACCCACATTTTTTCTAGTTACTTAATTCGATCCAATTTTCCAATTATTACATTTCGTTTGTTTAAGTTTTCAAATATATTTACTAACTCCTATATGATGATTATTAATTCACAATGTATTTTTAACCTGTTGTCAATGTTGCAGCTCAAACATCACAAGGCTATGTTGTGTAATGGTCATAAATTTCGTATCAAAAAGTTAGATGATAACAGGAAAACCTCGGATTGTGGGATAACTGCAGTCTTTAAGGTCACCAATGTTTCCTCCAGAAGTGATAGACATCCAGAAGAAACCGAGAATAGGTACTATGGGCATTTGAAGGACATTGTTGAGTGTGATTTTAATTCCTTTAAAATAGTTTTGTTTGAGGTGAAGTGGTACAGGCTATGGATGCATGAACGTGATCCTGAAAGAACTGTCATTGAGCATGCTAATGGATTTACCATGGTTAATACAAGGGAATTTGAACCGGGTACAAAGCCTTATGTTCTCCCAAGTCAATGTGAGCAAGTCTACTACTCTGAGGTACTACGTAAAGTAGGTTGGTCATACGTTGTTCGATACAATCCAAGAGGAAGACCAGTAAAGTATAATCATGTACTAGATGAGGAAGACAATCACAAAGAAGAAGAGGATGATGATGATTCAGATCAGGCTGTAGTCGATGTGTTAGATGGAGAAGTTGAAGAGGATGATCATGCAAATGTATCAGATGATGATCTCATTGATGATGAGGATGACTATATTAGCGAAGATGACTTTGATGCTGATGACGATGTGAATGATCCTTTCATCAATATCTATTCAGAACCAGATCCTGATACATATGTTGAGTTGGATGAAGAAGAAGATGAATGATATTTAATTGTTGAAAAGTAGAGGTACGCAATGTTTTTAGGTTAAATTAAATGCACTCACCATATGTTCATTTTGTTGATTAACTTGGTTATATTTGAAAAGTAGTTTTCTAATCTAATTATGTTCTACATGTGCAGTAGTGTGGGTGTTCCTGGAGGTTGTAGTGTTAATGGTTTGAATCGAACATGTGTCGATTGAGCAAGATACAAAATTGTGTTATAAGATTTATGTGTTATTTTTTGGGTTATTTCATATTAGAACTCTACTAGACTCATTGGAAACATAAAAAACTTATTTTGAGTCTTTCATTGGAAACATAAAAAACTTATTTTGAAAGGGGTTCTATCCTTGGTCTTTCTAAGCTAGTTTTAATCTTAATGTTGATCGTTCATCACTACTTGTAAGTCCTCTTAATCAACCAACCACTTTTGTTTCGTGAGAACTAGATCTTGCATTGTTTGATGATGTCTTTTGCAAATATGTGGACACTTGGATCCACTTCATCGGAATCAAATTGTACACTTTTAGTTCATCTAATACTATATCAGTATTCAATATCTACATGTCAATGGTCTAAACATCCCAATCGTTGTGATTGACTGCATCCTAATTGCTCTCTATCCATATATTGAAATTCCTATGGGTATGGTAATTAGTATGCTAATTTTTAATTTTTAATTAGTATCGTTATTTTTAATTTTTAATTTTTAATTAGTATTGTTATTGATAAAAATGTTATATAAAAAAAAAATTGTTATATAAAACAAAATAAAAAACCTATGTTACAAATGTCATATATTTGATAACCTATGTAACATTGTTATGTTATAACAAATGTCAATATATATTTGATAACCTATGTAACATTGTTATGTTATAACAAATGTCAATATATATTTGATAACCATGTAACATTGTTATGTCATAACAAATGTCATATATTTGACAACCTTTTAACATTGTCGACGGTTAAAAACAAAAACAAAAACATATGTTATGTCCGCGGGTTTGATGTGATTCATTTTGGTCATTTGCTAACTGTGAAACACTCTGTTGCTCTCGACGTTTGATCGCACTAGCTAGTGCTTGCAAACTGCTACAATTCCATCTCCTCTTGGAACTCTCACCGTGCAATTTCTACGAGAGGGGTTTAAGTTGGTTTCGTGTGCTCCGACCATTTTTGCAAATCCTCGCAGACCCTCAATGGAAACTGTAAGTGGATTCTAATTTACCAGACTTGCAGTAATGGAACTCAAATTTGTCAAAACAAAATGCTAGAGATAGAGGTAGTATTGGTAGACCCTAAATGGTTGCTTGTGTTGATTGCTGAGATAGGGTTTTTCGTCCTCTGCCAACTATTGATATTTGTGTTGGAGATATGTCCAATCATGAATTGATTATGAATGCTGTGGTAAATTCAATATGGAAATGAGTATTTTTACAGGTTATGTGTGGTCCTTTGTTAGTCGTTATGCTTTGGTAGGGTTTCAGGTTTGATGTGATTACTTTTGGTCATTTGCTTGTTAAGTTTTCAGAATTTACTTCAATCTGATCTAGGATCTTAACTGAGAGAACAACATGTACAGCATATCTACAGCATATCAATCATGGAGACAATAATGCAAGCACACAAGAGACACAAAGTATTACTTGGGGAAAACCATAAAGGTGAAAAACCCCAATAACTTCCTCAGAGATAGATAGAGCAATGATACAACCAACCAAGAGAGATAGCCATAACCTAGCAGCAGATCCTCCTCCTCCATAAGTGCACCACTCCTCCTTTAGTGCATGTGTGAGAAGTGAGTAAGTAAATAGAGTGCCTCCCGCACTCTATTTATACTTGACTTGACTTGCCTTTTTACCTAACTCATGTAGGCTCGAACTTAACCACATAACATAATGCTGAGTGGGACGACCCCCAATAGGGTGGTCTAATAACCCTTTGACCCACATGGCCGACCCCCAATAGGGTGGTCTAATAACCCTTTGACCCACATGACTTATACAGGGCCGACCCCAAACAAGGTGGTCTAATAACCCATCAAGTATAAGTTACGACACTTACAATATAAATGACGACACTTCCTTATAGAGGAATAATACCATCTTTTCAAAAAGATAAAAGCCCGGGGCCTGATGGCTGTCCTATAGAATTCTTCTTAGGATTCTATGACTTCTTCGGGGAGGAAATTTTGAATGTGGTGGAAGAATCGCGAAAGGCTGGGTTTGTACATGGCCCCTTCAACTCCACCTTTTTAGCTCTTATACCGAAGAAGGACAATCCTGTCAGCTTTGATGAATTCAGACCTATTTCCCTCTGCAATTGTATCTATAAGATCATATCTAAGGTTATGGCAAGGAGACTCAAGATTATTTTGTCCAAGCATATTTCTTGTGAGCAATTTGGCTTCTTGGAAGGCCGCCAAATTCATGAGGCCATTGGGGTTGCACAGGAAGGATTACAGACTCTGAAAGTGCGGAAGCAGAAGGGGGCTGTGATTAAGATTGATCTATCAAAAGCATTTGATAGGGTTAGTTGGCTATATATCCAGATGCTTTTGACTCATCTGGGGTTCTGCTACGAATTTATTAGATGGATTATGGCCTGCCTCACAACAGTGAGCTTTTCTGTACTGATCAATGGTTCTGCTAGCCCATTCTTCCAGGCGGGAAGGGGGCTACGACAGGGATGCCCCCTCTCTCCGCTGCTGTTTCTTCTTGTTGCTGAAGGACTCAGCCGGTTTATTCTGAATGCAAAAGCTGATGGTTCCTTTCGTGGCATTTCCATCTCCCAGGTTTTGTTTATTACACATCTTCTTTTTGTTGATGACATTCTGATATTCTGTGATGGCTCGCGACAGGATATTGACAAGGTGGTTGAAGGCCTCCAATTAGTGCAAGTTGCAGCGGGTATGTTAGTGAATATTGACAAATCTACTATCACTTGTTCGAATTTATCCGAGCAGGAAATTCATAGATTGGTTAACAAACTACCCTACAGGATTTTGGATATTGACGATGGATTAAAGTACCTTGGCTTTCAACTGAAACCAAATGCTTATCTGAAGGCTGATTGGAACTGGCTAATAGGAAAATTAGAACAGCGCCTTAATGGATGGAGCCATAAATGGCTCTCTAGGGCTGGGAGGCTGGTCCTGATTAAATCAGTATTGGAAGCAATTCCGGTGTATTGGATGTCTCTTGCTTGGATTCCCATTGGCGTTCTGGAGCAGATCCGGAGATTGTGTTTTGCCTTTCTTTGGAAGGGATCGAGTGAGCATCAAGCTTTGGTGTGGGTCAGATGGGATAAAATTGCTGTCCCAAAAGCATTGGGAGGCTGGGGGCTAAAGAATATTTTTCTGTTTTTTGGGGGCCAAGGTGTCGTGGCGTCTGATACATACACAGAGTCTTTGGACTAGAGTGGTTTATCATAAATATATTGCCCCTCTTACTCTTCTCGAATGGATCCGGATGGGCAATAAGTCGAGGGCAAATTGCTCTGTGGTCTGGAAAGCGGTGGTGCAGCATTTCTCTTTGGTCGGTTCTGGATTAGTGTGGAGGATCGGCAATGGGCGTCTCCTTCGTATCGGGCTGGACCCTTGGGTTGGCTGCAGGGGAGGTCATGTCCTTTCTGTGGAATTGAGGACTTTTTTGGCTGCTAGAGGATGTCATTTCCTGGCGGATATAGAGGATCCAGGAGCTTCTACCCTATGGCAACAGGGGTGGATCTCTGCTCGGCGACTTGAGATCTCTGTAGAACTGCAGGGGGACTGGGAGGATTATATACGGATCTTAAGACATACTAATATTTTCCTGACCAATAGGGATGACGAACTTATCTGGGATCATCATCCCTCGGGAATATACTCACCTAAAAATGGATATATCCAGTTGAATGTGGAAGTTCATAACAGGGAATTGGTGTGGTGGTGGAAAATTCTGTGGAAATTACGATGTCCGGGTAAAGCAAAAATACTCTTCTGGGCTCTACTGGAAAATAAGGCTCCTACCTGGGACATCCTGCAAAAATGTTTCCTCCAGGGGTCGGGGATATGTCCACTTTGCCGGGATGCGGAAGAGACCATTGCTCATATTTTCATTCACTATCATTTTTCACAGGCTGTTTGGCATGCTACCAGCAGATATTTGGACCTGCAGATGCCGTGGAGGGGCGAGGGCATCCTGGAAGCTTTCCATGAGTGGTGGTCTTTTCATAAAACCAATCCCATTCGGGCCTTCCCATGTATATTCGCATGGGGCATTTGGATTACTCGCAACAGGCTAATCTTCCATGATTGCAGGGTTCCGTTGGAGTCTCTAGTGGCTCAAGTGTTGTAGAAATTTCTCCCTACGGATAGGTAGAAACTCTCTTAGGATAAAGCAGGATGTACTGACTCTATACTAAGACAAAAAAGAAACAAATGCTACCTTGAATCCCTAGATCTAATAAATGTCTCAAGATTAAAATGCTAGAAAGGGTAGAAGAAGTTTAACTGACCTTCTATCCAAACGCTTGTCTTTGTAGTTGCTCCAATCTCCAAGCCCTCACGGATGAACCTGTCAAAATGGAACCAAGACACAAGAATGCACTATTCTCTAGCAACCTGAAACATGAGTTAGGATCTAAATCTATGAAAGATACAAATCATATCATTAAAACAGAATTAACAAAAATGATTTGGGAAAACAAGACAAGTTATCTTTATTATCAACTTGAAGAGTACTTACAAAGGTTGCTTGATGTCCAAGCCAATCCTCCAGCTCCAAGTGCTCCCTCTAGCTATCTCTGCAGAAGTATGAAGATCATAGGTTTGATGCCCCAAAAGTCCTCCTTTTGGCCCATGGAAAGCTTCTCTCTTATAGCACATGGGAAGGCTAACCAACAAGAGAGAAGTGTGGATCTATGGAGGGTTTAGTGGATCAGGCCAGCTAAACAAAGAAGGAGTTAGGATCGAACCAAAGGTAGTAATCCCAACAAAATCTCCTCGAAGGTCGAAATCCCAAAATCCAAGGCAAAAAGGCTAATTTCAGACTACCGCGCCCCTATAACTGAGCATAACGCGGTAGTACCGCGCCCCAGAGAAGGAGCAACGCGCGGTAGTGCTAACTACCGCGCCCTTGTAGATGTGCAAGGAGCGGCAGTGCTCACAAACAGGGCTAAGTTGGGCTGGAAGATGGCAAAAAAAGGTTTTGCTTTCAGTATTCAGTCAATGGTTTTCACTCTGGATGTTCAGATGATCTTTAAGGGAAACTGTCGTTTAGGTCGCTAGTACAAGGATGCGACACTAATGCATAATGTGTAATATTGAGGTATAACAGATGCCCCCTAAAGTGTGAGGTCAGAAGAGACTGATGGCCGAAAGACTTTACAAATATGGTTCGGAGATAGCATCGAGGGGGGCAACAAGGAGCTGAAAAATAGAAACAAAAATGTCAGATATACCACCGAGGCGGGCATTCCCATGCTCGGAAACAAATGACTCAAAGCATGGCTGCCGACCAATACATTGCAGATCCATGAGTACTGAGATGATATAGACTGTAGACAAATCATGGCTACTATGAACAAGCGTAGATCCATGAGACAATAATGACACAGCCACGACCAATACAAAAGTGGATCTGTGTGACAATACAGAGGAAATTTCCATTGCAACCTGGACGTAATCAAAATACAAAAGGGTGTCCAGGGTCTTCTACCCGATCGCAAACGATACGAAACTAGCCATGTGATTACAAGGTGTTGAAGTCGAACATGGTAGAAACCATTTGATTACCGGTCAATGATGTGAACCGTTAACAAATGCGAGGGAAATCACCAATGATGACGATGATCCCCAAGGTATCTATAGTACATCTCAACGAAATGCGAATAAACGAGTTGATGTCGAGCATTCGAGAGATCATTCAATCATAGGTCATTGATGAAAACCTACTGTTGAATACGAGGAAACCTGCCATTGAGGCATGCAGGCACCAAGGTACTAGTGGTTGACTCCTAAGCCTAATTCCTGGATAGTGATTTGGTGTCGACAGGAATAGACTCGTCGAAGGTGGGCCATAAAGATTCCCACATCATCGACATGAAATCAGAACGAGAGATAGTATGGACCGATGAAACAATAGAATATGTACTGACACAAAGGGAAGGTTTGACATGAAGTGGAGGTGGACTCAAGGTAATAACCCTTTGAACATATAACGGCATGAAACAGAGCTTGGCAGCAGGGATTACTTGAACAGAAAGTGTGAACTCATAGCAATAATGAGGACGCATGATCATAATGATGACACTATCGAGACTGACTACCCAAAATAGACAAGGTGAGGATGCATGCCATGTTCAAAGGTGACGACTCACAAGCTGCCAACAAGGTAAACTTGACTCATTTTCCCATTTTCCCCCGACATGATGGACGAGTACCTCTTTGTTTTTTAACGAGCTTGAGGAGGATAACAGATGCTCGATATAGCTCATCTCATAGATGAGTCCAATCTCACATGTTTTTCGAACCTGAGAAAGGAGGGGTTCGTCCCAAAGTGGGTCCTTCGATGTCAAATTTTAACGAGTCCAAGGAAGGAAAACTCGATTGTCATTTCATGTTTAGAGAGTCTGAAAAGAACTAAAGAAGACTCCAACGGTCCTTTTTCGTAAGGTTAGCCTCATCACCCGAAAAAGGGTAAAACAACGCGGGAGAGGACTCTTCCAGTCATGATTGGCTGGAGTATTCCTTTTTCGTAAGTAGTTCCCCCTAGTCCGAAAAAGGGGTAAACTATCACTAGGGGGACGATCATTCAAATCCTTTTACAAGCGTGAATGAATCAATTTCGCTTGGCAATCTTTTCAATTTTAGGGAGTCTGAAAAGAGCTTAACTATGGACTCCATGTACAACTTTGTCATGGTTGATGACCGAGTACGACAAAGGAAAAGTAAACTCGGCACAGTTCCTTTTCCGTAAATAGTCTAGCGAGGCCGGATAAAGTGATAAACCTATACTCGTTAGACACACCTTTTTACTCCAATTTGTTTAACGAGCACGATAATGGTATCAAAAGCACTCGGAATCTTTTTCATGTTTGGATCCAGAGCACGAAAAAAGGAAAAAGTAAGCTCAAACCACTTTTCATGTTTTAACCAGAGCACGAAAAAAGTGATAAGTAAGCTCAAACACCATCTTACTGTTTTTAACGAGCTTGAAGATAGGTTGGAAGAATGCTCATAATGTCTGCTACATTTTTTAACGAGCTTGTAACAGAAAATGAACTATGCTCAGGATAATTTTCGTGGTTTAATGAGCTCGAAACCTAAAAAGGAAAGTATGCTCGAAAATGTTCCCAATGGTTAACTTCTTCCCGTCATGAAATCCAAAGGTTGGTTCATGCCCCCAGCATGATTGCTAGAAGTAAGTGACTTAGCTCCAACCTGATGTGGAGAGGTGATCGAGTTGACTTCAACGTAACTTTTAGAGGTTGAAGACATGCCCCTAAGCTTCATTTCATTCGCCTAAGGTATAGGCAAGTGAAAAGAAGGTTCATTTACTAAGTCTACGAGGAGACTCGACTCAAAGGGAAAGGATATGTTTCATTTTTTAACGAGCTTGACACAGGAGTAGAACTTTGCTCAAAATACTGGTTTCATTTTTTAATGAGCTTGAAGCCAAAGGTAAACTTTGCTCACGATTAAGGCCCATTGATGGGTTCCCTCCCAACATGATGATCAAAGGTTGGTAAATGCCCCCAGCATGATTGCTAACGGCTAAACATGCCCCCCAAGCTTCGTTTCGTCTGACTACTCTTCTTCCTTACCCAAAAATCCTGGCTACTAATCCAAATGTGTTCACCAGGGGGAGTAGGGAGAACCAGGATCAAGTGACCCAGGCAGATGAAATGAAGGTTCAAATCCTAACTCTAGCGAGAGACTCGAACAAATGGAAGGGAGATCTTTTTCATTTTTACACAAGCTTGAAATAGATAATAACAATGCTTGAAAGGGTCCTTTTTATTTTTTAATGAGCTTAAAACAGAAAGAAATTATGCTCGAAGGTAGTTTCATTTTTACGCAAGCTTGAAACCGAACGTAAACTATGCTTGGGATTTGGTTTCGTTTTTACGCAAGCTCAAAACCAACGGTAAACTGTGCTTGAGGGTCGGTTTCATTTTTTAACGAGCTTGAAACAAAGAATAAACTATGCTCGTGGGAATCTATTTCATTTTTTAACGAGCTTGACATAGAAAGGGAACTATGCTCATAATGATGGTTGGTTTCATTTTTACACAAGCTTAAAACCAAAAGTAAACTATGCTTGAAATGATGGTTGGTTTCATTTTTACACAAGCTTAAAACCAAAAGTAAACTATGCTTGGAATGATGGTTGGTTTCATTTTTACACAAGCTTAAAACCAAAAGTAAACTATGCTTGGGATGATGGTTTCATTTTTTAACGAGCTTGACACCAGAATAGAACTTTGCTCCAAGTGATGGTTGGTTTCATTTTTACACAAGCTTAAAACCAAGAGTAAACTATGCTTGAGAAAATGGTTTCATTTTTTAACGAGCTTGACACCAGAATAGAACTTTGCTCCAAAAGTCCCCCCCCCGAGGGGGAAGAAACCACTAAAACATGTGGAATGTTTAGGGAAGTCTGGTGACTAGGAGTCATGCGATGAGTGGGCGTCACAAAGGAAAGCTGATCGATGGTCACAACATTCCCATGATGGGGAAAATACATCACTCGAAAGAGTGAGGACACTACAACCTTCATGGCATGGACGTAATCGCGTCCAAGGAGTAGATTAAAATCTAAGGGACCTTGGATGACCATGACATCAATACAGACAGTTTTCCCTCCCAAAGTGATAGGTAACTGAGGAAGGGACCCTAAAGGTCCAGTAGGCCTTCTGTTGAAAGCCAGTATCTGATCAGTGACGGGCACAAGCCGAGGAGAACCTAAGGCTTGCCAAGCAGTTGAGGATAGAATACTAACAGAAGCTCCTTCATCAACTATCGTACGAAAAATTTCTTTATCGGAAACTCCTACAGATATTTGAAAAGGAACACTCGAAGGAAGACGAGATTCTGTTAGACCATTCCAATCAAAGGAAATAACCTCAGTGCTTGGAGGGGGGTCTCGCGGAAACGGACAGGGTTTCCCCTTGCCGAGGACGTTCTGAATCGATAATGAAAACATCAGTGGTTTCCAATTCACTCTCTCTTGGAAGATAAGAATGAGACGAAGGTTGTGTCAAGGTGACTGCTTCAATCTGGACTTTCTCCAATGAAAGAGCGGGATCGAGTGGGGATGACAGCGACTCAATCACTTCACTCTCGGAAGGGAGAGTGGGATCAATTGCAGATGAAACTGAATTGATCACTTGGTCAACCAGCGGGGGGTCGAGGGACAGTTTACCATGGTCTGTTGGAGGTACTAGTTGAGAACTAGTAATATCTTCCAACCACCGCGAGGCTTCATCCATGCTCGGACAAAGGAAAGTACGGTGCATACCCTTGCATATCAAACAGGGATATAGGACTTTACCCTTACGACCCTTCACCAAGGGGTCACTAGTTGAGGGGGTGTCATCGACATGATGGTCAGAGGTCGACGATACGATTGGTTTGGGGTTTTTAGACCACACTTCTGACACACGGGAAAGATCAGGACAATCCTTGAGAAGGTGATCACCCTTACAAAGTTTGCAAGGGAACTTGGGCTTACGGGGTGTTTTCGTAGAACGAGTGCCATTAGGGGCAACTGGTTTACGCTTGGTCTCTTCTTTATCCTTCTTCTTCTTAACTTTCCTTTTCTTCTTCTTCTTATCCACCTGATTACTAACACTATTGCTTTGGTCAGGCGAGGAAGAAGGAACGGAAGAAGATTCATCCGACGAAGAAGGGGAAGGATTAGTTTGGGATTGACTCTCTCGTGGTGGAGAGTTAACATTCGAAACATTGGGCGCAATCGGAATTACCGGATTGAATAACCATACCGGTAATCCTATGGTTAATCCAGGAATATTTAACGTGGCAATAAAGGGAGGACCAATATCTCCAACTGGAGGAAAAGTAAAAGGTACCCCTTGAAAAGGGGTCTCCGGATTGGTAGTCCCAGAAGGAGCATGGGCGCATGGAGGTGGATTCTCCATGGAACAAAACTAAGTGATGTAGACAAAGTTTTGTTAAAAAGAACTCAAAAACCCTCAGGCAACCGAGCGTGCGAAAGGGGAGCTAGGAAAAGACAAGGCTCACAGGCCAAAAGAGCAAGCTCAAAAAACTATACTGAGGCCGCTGCCAAAGTAAGCGAGCTGTACAACAAAACGGCCAGAATGCCAACAAGCAGCCCTACAAAGAAAAAGACCCTCTACAAGATAGCAAGCAAAACCTCCTAACTAAGAGCTGGAGACCTCAACAAATTGTATCCTTCGCAAGGTGATGAAATCCAAGTCCAAACAATACAACATGAGAGACCGATATAAGAAGGATATCCCTCTACCGAAAGGGATCCTGGGTAAAAGAGCCCTAGTAGAATAGATACTAAGCTACCTCGTTCATGACACGTCGGAAAAGGTTTTGGGGCACTTCAGCCTTCCGAAGAAGACAGCGATCGATGTTGCCTTAGGGCTAAGTGGAGTGCAGTATTCCACAGAGTCCGTCCGGTTCTCAATCTCGCGGCCGTTTAACCCCTGAAAGTTGGAAACAGTCAGGAGGCCCCTCCACAAACTAGCTGTGACCGTGTCAATAAATACTAGAGGATTTTAGTTCCCTAAATACAACGACTATGTCTCAGATGAAAATGACAAGGGGGAATTATTTTGATGCCTATCCCCGGTGTCCTACCTAACTACCAAATTCTTTCGATTTCCTCAAGTGAGGTTAAAGTTGGTTTAATTAGGGAGATTAATTTTAGTGGCTGTCTTACTCAATCGGGTTATGGAAGTGCAACTTGATGGTGTTATGACGACCCAAACCATGCAAATGAAGATGAATCGAAATGAGCCTTTCTCTTCGATGAATACTAGCTAAAGTAAGGAAGAATTCTTTCCGTTCCCAATATGCACAACCCAATGCACATGCAATTTTATTTCTTTTCAAAATGATAGAAAGAAGTAAAATATGTACCCAAAACTAACCCAAAGTAATGAAAAATTTCTTCATATGAACACCAAACGCAATGATTCTAATTCATTTCCCATCTTTTTACACTTGAAAAAGACACATCCAAGCTATGGAAAGAAAGATTCTACAAATGCTTCCAATCAAATGCAAGACAAAGAGAAGAACCTAATGATATTGTCTAACTCAAATGCACATAAATATGAAACAAGCATTTCTTCTTCTTATGAATGTAATACCAAAAATGTCAAATGATTAAATTAAAGCAAGAAGAGTACCTATGTGTTTCAATTTCATGAATATGGTAAAATAACGACAAAATCAAGCTTCTCTTTGAACTAAAGTGGAGGCAAGGAATCAATCTTTTCAAACAATCATTAGATAGGATGTAAAGGAAATAAGATGCCAAGCAATCCAGACACGCCAAACACACCAAACCAACAATGATCCCAAAACCTTAATATGGGTCAAAACGACTAAAGGATGCACGATTCATGCACGATTCATGGCCACACCAAACCAACATAGAACCCATTTCGCTTAAAAATGCAAGCAAAACACTAGTATTGATTCAAAGGGCCAACATGGATCCAAATCTCGAAAAGACCCAAAAATAACCAAACAAACCAAATAAACACACTTTCCAGGAACTGCCGCGGACTTGCAGGCCACCTGGGAGCGGTACTGACAGACTACCGCGCTTTAGACAGCGTTTAAAGGGCGGTACTGCAAGACTACCGCGCTGTAGACAACGCTTAAGGGGCGGTACTGACAGACTACCGCGCTCTGGATAGCGGTTAAGACGTGGTACTACCCGCTCTGTAGGTAGTTGCGGGGGCGCGGTACTGTGTGAACAGGGAAAGAGGTAGAATTTTGAGAAAAGATCTTGACTTTTCAAGGGTTCGCCAACCCAGAGGACTTACTGATCTGTAACAGGAGTCTAATGCAGAGAGCAGGGAAGTGAATGAAGGTGAAAGAACCCAATTCTTACAATCAATGAGTGAAATTGAAAGCAAACTTCACAAGCAAAGAAAATGGACTCAATTCCCCAGTATGGTCGCCAGTTTTTGTTGTAGAAATTTCTCCCTACGGATAGGTAGAAACTCTCTTAGGATAAAGCAGGATGTACTGACTCTATACTAAGACAAAAAAGAAACAAATGCTACCTTGAATCCCTAGATCTAATAAATGTCTCAAGATTAAAATGCTAGAAAGGGTAGAAGAAGTTTAACTGACCTTCTATCCAAACGCTTGTCTTTGTAGTTGCTCCAATCTCCAAGCCCTCACGGATGAACCTGTCAAAATGGAACCAAGACACAAGAATGCACTATTCTCTAGCAACCTGAAACATGAGTTAGGATCTAAATCTATGAAAGATACAAATCATATCATTAAAACAGAATTAACACAAATGATTTGGGAAAACAAGACAAGTTATCTTTATTATCAACTTGAAGAGTACTTACAAAGGTTGCTTGATGTCCAAGCCAATCCTCCAGCTCCAAGTGCTCCCTCTAGCTATCTCTGCAGAAGTATGAAGATCATAGGTTTGATGCCCCAAAAGTCCTCCTTTTGGCCCATGGAAAGATTCTCTCTTATAGCACATGGGAAGGCTAACCAACAAGAGAGAAGTGTGGATCTATGGAGGGTTTAGTGGATCAGGCCAGCTAAACAAAGAAGGAGTTAGGATCGAACCAAAGGTAGTAATCCCAACAAAATCTCCTCGAAGGTCGAAATCCCAAAATCCAAGGCAAAAAGGCTAATTTCAGACTACCGCGCCCCTATAACTGAGCATAACGCGGTAGTACCGCGCCCCAGAGAAGGAGCAACGCGCGGTAGTGCTAACTACCGCGCCCTTGTAGATGTGCAAGGAGCGGCAGTGCTCACAAACAGGGCTAAGTTGGGCTGGAAGATGGCAAAAAAAGGTTTTGCTTTCAGTATTCAGTCAATGGTTTTCACTCTGGATGTTCAGATGATCTTTAAGGGAAACTGTCGTTTAGGTCGCTAGTACAAGGATGCGACACTAATGCATAATGTGTAATATTGAGGTATAACATCAAGCTGTGGCGGTATTACATCATTTCGAGGCTCCTGTCCATGTGAGCCGAACACGATCTGTGAGGGTAGAACAGATCGACCATTCCATGCCGTGGGCATTCTTCGATGGCGCCTCATCAAACCATAATGCGGTGTGTGGAGGGGGGGGAGCCCTTTACAAATCTGAGTCCCATTTCTTCCATGTCGTGGCTGGCTTGGGGAGAGGAACAAATAACTTTGCTAAACTCATGGCTCTGAAACTGCTGATGTTATTCGCACTTGAACAAGGATGCCTATCGCTTCAGATTTTCGGCGACTCCATGATTGTTATCAACTGGGCAAAGGAGATCACTCAATGTCATGTGATGGTATTATTACCTATTCTGGAGGAGGTGATCCGGTTAAAGATGTCTTTTAACCACATTACTTTTACACACATCTACAGGGAGAGGAATGGGTTGGCCGATAAACTCTCCAAGGAAGCCACGCAGCAGGAATTAGTAATTGGAACATGGAGGATTACTATTCATTCTCCGGGGGGCACATTCAACTATTATCAGAGACCTTTTTATGATGATATTGAGGCACAACAATGAGCTACAGCTCAGTTTTTGATGAGCAATGATGGTTTTTACTGATATTATGTAATAGGATATATGTGGGTTGTATGGACAGCAGTTTTTTTTTGCTGAATGTATGGGAAAATAGACATGATGATAATATGGGACTGTTAAGATGTGACAATGTAGGGATCTAAGTGATTCTACTACATGTGCAGAATGTAATTTTGTTCATCTACTTGAAATAAAATTATGATTTTTTCCGAGGAAAAAAAAAAAAAGGAATAATACCATCTCTATAGGAATACAATATACATATATGTGAAATACATTCCGAAGTTACATATACATCAACACTCCCTCTTAACTAGGAAGGTATTTCTCAGCACAGTTCTTCTAGCACAAGTCATCTTCTCTAGATCATTGTCACTAGATAATCGTCATCGAGTCATCATCATCATCACTGCTGCTGCTATCTCAATCAATATCTGAATCTACTCGTCATAGGAAGTTCTACAGAGCCAGTCCTTTTTCATACTGGATGTAGGCCCACCACCTGCAGGTCTTCGTCATCACTGGCCATACTGTGGAATCCTCAGGACTTATTACGTGCGTCACAAAACCTCGAAAGAGCATCCCAGGCTGTTACGAGCACACAACTCTACCTATACGATCTCCCAGGGCGCTATTACATGTGACCCCACCACAAAACCTCGAAAGAGCATCCCAGGATGTTACGGGTACACAACTCCGACCTGTAGGATCTCCCAGGGCGCTATTATATGTGGTCATGGCAAAACCTCGCAAGAGCACCCCAGGACTGATTACGGGCACACAGCCCAACCTATCGGATCTCCCAGGGTGCTATTACATGCCATAGGCAAAACCTTGAAAGACTATCTGCAGATCTCCCAGGGCACCGAATTACATGTCCTCCCAGAGCAAAACCTCGAAAGAGCATTTGCCAGATGTCCCAGGGCATCGATATTACATGCCATAGGCAAAACCTCGAAAGACCATCTGCAAATCTCCCAGGGCACCGGATTACATGCTCATCTGCACAACCTGATCCACGGCCATAGAGTATCAACCTTATACTCACCATACATCATCCTGATGTATCCATGATCATCATGATCATAATCACTGCAACGTCCTGCTGCATGTCATCTAGAGCAACATCCTGAAGCTCGTCATCCATGATCATCCTGATCATCATTGCAACATCCTGCTGCATGTCATCTGGAGCAACATCCTGAAGCTCGTCATCCATGATCATCCTGATCATCAATGCATCTACCTGATGCATACCAAGTATCTACCTGATACATATCATCATACATGATCCTCCTGATCATACAATGTATCCACCTGATACAAATACATGATCCACCTGATCATACAATGCATCTACCTGATGCATACCAAGTATCTACCTGATACATATCATCATATATGATCCTCCTGATCATACAATGTATCCACTTGATACAAATACATGATCCACTTGATCATACAATGCATCTACCTGATGCATACCAAGTATCTACCTGATACATATCATCATACATGATCCACCTGATCATACAGTGTATCCACCTGATACAAATACATGATACGTATCACCATACATGATCCCCCTGATCAGACAATGTATCCACCTAATACATATACAGATACATGGTCCAAGCATCCAACATGATGCATGCATACATACATAAAATGATCCAACTGATCATATCCAACATCCACATGATGCGTACATACATAAAAATGATCCAACTGATCATATCCAGCATCCAACATGATGCGTACATACATAAAATGATCCAACTAATCATATCCAAGCAGAAACCAGAACATCATCCTGATGCTCATCATCCAGCGCTTACATCCACAGCCATGTGAAGGATCCTCCTTCCAACATGCTTGGAATGGCTTCAGCAAATGTGTCCATCACTTCTTCCTCGAAGTGTCCTTGATCTGAAGAACGCCAAGCCTCTCTCTGAAGTACTCGAACTTCACTCTGGCTAGTGGCTTCGTCAGCACATCTGCAATCTGCTCGTCCGTCGCAACATACAGAAGCTTCACAGCTCCTCTCTGCACCATATCCTTTATATAGTGATATTTGATCTCTATGTGTTTCGACCTGTCATGAAACACTGGGTTTCACACAACTTTGGTTATCACAGAAGATACCAGTAGCATCCAACGGTAGATCAAATAACTCAGACAGTAGCTTCCGTAGCCATACTGCCTCACAACCAGCTGAACAGGCTGCAACATACTCTGCCTCAGCTGTACTCAGTGCTACGGAGGACTGCTTCATGCTGAACCAAGAGATCACAACCTGATCCCATACTGAAGCAATACCCAGATGTGCTCTTCCAATCAGCAGCACTGCCAACCCAATCTGAATCAACATAACCCTGCAGGTTAAACTTTTGATTCGCCTCATACCTGAGCCCATAATCCACTGTACCCTTCAGGTACCTCAGAACATGTTTTACAGCAACCAGGTGAACACTCCTCGGATCCGTCAGGAACTGGCTCAATGTGTTCACAGCAAAGCAAATGTCTGGTCTCGTGTTCGTCAGGTACATCAAGGACCCAATCATCTGACGATACATAGAGACATCAACAATCTCAGATGAAGCATCACATAGAAGCTTCATATTTGATGCCATAGGTGTGGCCATGGCCTTGCAATCCATTATTCCGAACCTCTTCAGGATCTCTACTGCATACTTCCCTTGTCCAAGGAAGATTCCATCTTCACTCTGCCACACCTCCATTCCAAAAAAAAATAGTGCATCATCTCCAAGTTCTTCATCTCGAACTCGGTAGTAAGCTTCCGCTGCGTGTCAGCAATCAATCTATTTTCACCTGTAACAAACAGGTTATCTGCATACAAATGTAGTATCACTGGATTTCCTTCCTCAACCTTGTAGTAAAGGTTGGAATCCACTTTACTCTTGGTAAATCCCAAACTGGATAGAAGGATGTCTATCCTACCATACCAAGTTCTGCACACATATATGACTACACCATGCTGTCTTGAAATCCATCTGGTGCATCTTCTATTTCATCACTTTTATATTTCTTAATGCTGCCATCTGCAACATGCTTGATCTGATAGATCCATTTGGAAGTCATAACAAACTTCCCTTCACGTCTTGGGACTACATCCCAAACATCATTCTTCATGATCGACGGATCATGGCATTCCATTTCTTCATCCCAGATCCTGGGAACTTCAATATCTTCAATCGATAATTTTGTTGCTGAACAAATGTTGTAGTTCTTCTTTTGTAGGAGATGGCATACGATCTTTCCTACAAAACAAGTTAAATTGCATGATTAGAAAACATCTCACAATTTTCAGAACAAATTCTTACACATAAAGAAATATGTTATATAGTCATGCAATTATCTTAGCCAATGCTTCAATACAACATTTATCCATATCCCGTAACTTTCTAGATGCCTTCCAATCTCTACCAGAACATTGTTTAGAGTGTGCACAACTCCCAACATGTCAGCAAAGAGGTTTCATTCTAGATAAGAAGCAATGGAATGTTGTACAGTGCCATAGGCCACTTACCCATGCATATTAGGAGTATACTGTTCATCAATGCAATTATTCTAATATGCATAATACACAACCTAATTCTAGGAACATCAGTATATACATTATTGAATAGTATTATTTAAGAAATGACAATTCAAATACTTATCTTTGTTTGTTCGTTGGGTGGACTCCCTCTGAGTCTTCGCTTCCTTGTAGGAGCTGCTGGAGTCCTAATCTGAAGTAGATTCTTCTACACCTTTCTGTTGTGGGATGTAGAGAGATGGTCAACTCCCTCTGAATATCTGCATCCTTGCATAAACCACTGGAGTGTACTCCCTCTTGATCTTTGCTTCCTGGATTACCTGTTCTTGAATCTCATATTCATCCTTGGTCCCTATGCATGCTTATTAGTATCATGAATGTGTTATCCTTGTGATCTCATATAAAATCATACATTCATTAGTATACTATTAAAACACAATAATCTCAAGCATGTATAGTCATGATCATTTCAAACAGAAATAATAAGCATTAGCATTCAAGGTTTATGTAGGATTCTTATGGTTAGTCAAATCATAAGAAACATAACATGTCTAAACCTATAATTACTTAAACCTGTGACTCTTCAGGATTCTTCTGGTTAGTCATATCATCAATTATGGTAAGAAACGTAATATGCATACAACCATGATTATTCAAACTTATGGCTTCATGAATAATCACTATCAACAACACAATAGTATAAGATCCTAACACAAGGTAGGATTCTAGCTTGATATAAGAAAAACATACCTGGATTAGCATGCTAGCTATTTATGTCTAACATACCCGCATAATGTCTTCTGGTTCTCTTCAGTGACTTGTGCTAGTAACCTCGATGATTCATACCTGTCGAGATCGCTTGAAATCTTCTTATGTAAGGCCTTAGCCTCATCGCCCTCTGAAACATGAACATCTTCACTTATGCAGGTGACCAATCCATCTTCTTCTAGGATTAACCCAATCCACTTGATTTGCAAGAACTGGACCTGGAGCTAGATATGGGTTTGTCAGAGAAACCCCAAAAATTCAAACTTTGAATTTCAAACTTCCGAAAGGATAGAAATATGCGCCTTGATGAGCTGATCAAACTGGTATATTCAGAATTTGAAAACTGCAAAGTTTCACTCCTCAATTTTGCTTTTGAAATTTTCGGATTCACTGGACGTGACCCTAAAATGGGGTTTGATGAAGCCCACTCTTCTGCCCAATCAAAATGTTTGATCCAAAGATCTAAGCTTCTATTTTTCTGAGGAGCTTCCAGCCGTGGTCACAGATTTCAAAAATTCCCATTTTTACAGAAGCCCTAATTTTCCACTTTTCTGATCAAAGTCCCCGAACTAGGGTCTAATCAAGCCCGACCTTCTGCCCAACCAAAAATTCTGATCTTGGTCTCTAAATTTCTATTTTTATGAGTAGCATCCAGCCGTGGTCTCGGATTACAAAAATTCCAACTTTCTACGAAGCCCTAAATTCCGGAAGCCATGAATGAAGGTACTCAAAAATAATTCTGTTTTGACAGAAATATGTACCTGATTGTTTCTGGTGTAACTCCAAACATTTCGATCCACAGGGTCTGAAAAAGTTTCTTGAGATATCCTGACCTGTTATCTTTCCATCCTGACAGGTTTGACCTCAATTGGATTCTCTGAGAGAGAGTTATGTCAAATGTCGCAACGTGACCTGTTTTGGGATAAAACAGAAGAGCGAACTTGTACGGCGTGCCACGTGTCACTGTTTGAACTTCGGCCTCTGAAAAAATTTCTTGAGATAGCTCAGCCTGTTATCTTTCCATCCTGATAGGTCTGACCTCAATTGGACTCTCTGAGAGAGAGTTATGCCAAGTGTCGCAACATGACCTGTTTATGGGATAATACAAGAGAGCGAACTTGTACGGCGTGCCACGTGTCACTGGTTCAACTTCGGCCTCTGGAGATTTAATCTTCATCCTGTAACAATTTCAGATCTGAAAACTTCGCCAAAATGGATTTATAGCGAAAGTGCTACGATGACTGGTTTTTGCTATATCAAGCCCTAGCATCGTAAGTGCAACAAGTGTCATACATGCCATATCATGCCTTCTTTCAGGCTAGCTCTGATACCATGTTAATTTTTCAGAATTTACTTCAATCTGATCTAGGATCTTAACTGAGAGAACAACATGTACAACATATCTACAGCATATCAATCATGGAGACAATAATGCAAGCACACAAGAGACACAAATATTTACTTGGGGAAAACCATAAAGGTGAAAAACCCCAATAACTTCCTCAGAGATAGATAGAGCAATGATACAACCAACCAAGAGAGATAGCCATAACCTAGCAGCAGATCCTCCTCCTCCATAAGTGCGCCACTCCTCCTTTAGTGCATGTGTGAAAAGTGAGTAAGTAAATAGAGTGCCTCCCGCACTCTATTTATACTTGACTTGACTTGCCTTTTTACCTAACTCATGTAGGCTCGAACTTAACTACATAACATAATGCTGAGTGGGCCGACCCCCAATAGGGTGGTCTAATAACCCTTTGACCCACATGACTTATACAGGGCCGACCCCAAACAAGGTGGTCTAATAACCCATCAAGTATAAGTTACGACACTTACAATATAAATGACGACACTTCCTTATAGAGGAATAATACCATCTCTATACGAATACAATATACATATATGTGAAATACATTCCGAAGTTACATATACATCAACATTGCTAACAGTCTCTGTCGAGCTTAACAAAAATGCTTTGTTGCTCTCGTTCGAACGCACCAGCTAGTGCCTGCAACCGGCTACAATTCCATTTCCTCTTGCAACTCTCACCATCCAATTGCTACGAGGGGGGTTGAAGTTGGTATTGTGTGCTCCGGCCATTTGTGCAAATCCCCACAGACCATAAATTGCAACCATAAGTGGATTCTAATTCACCAGGCTTGCAGTAGTGGAACTCAAATTTGTCTAAAAAACAATGCTGGAGATAGAGCTAGTATTGGTAGACCCTAAATGGTTGCTGAGATAGGGTTTTTCGTCCTCTGCCAACTATCGATATCTGTGTTGGATATATGTCCAATCCTGAATTGATTATGAATGCTGTGGTAAATTATGCATTGGAATGTGTGTATGTGGAACCCTTTTTGATAAACTTGTTTGCAAGTAGGGAGGTAAATTTTGGGGTTGATCCGGGAGGGTTTTGCGCTAGCATTCCCTCATAGATATTCCACCCCCTGCAACCGGCTCTTGGTCTGTGACCTCCTTCACTGTGCGTGTTCCTTTGGGATTTTGAAACCCTCCTATATTGAGTCGAATTTTTGCATTTTATGGGTTCGAATTAGGTGTTGTTGATTTCATTTGTTAATTGGGTTGTTTTGATTCTATAACTAAACCAATATACATGGAATGCTTGTTGTTGATTGATGTAAATGTTGTGGTTCTATTTAACACATAAATAGTGATACAAAGTTCATTGATATGGTTTTTGAAAACAGTTGCAAACCAGTTTTATTTGGATATTTTCGTGCAAGTGGATTCTAGGAATATGAATTAGATATGTGCTCATTATCACATTTTGAGGGTGTTTATGCCTGCAATTTAATTTTGATTTTAAGCAATTTTAAATCTCTCTATTGGTAGCAACATTCTCCTTGGTTTGAGATGATGTGAGTTGGGAGCTTTGTTGTAATCCTAATTTTGGTTTAAGCAGTTTTGTATCTCCACCTTTTGCTACATTCTCTTGATTTGAGCTGGTGAGAGTTTGAGGTTTTTCTGTTATCCTGCAAGCATTTCTTGGGTTCTCTGCCCATGATTTGAAGGCATAGTTTAACCTTCATGGCCATAGAAGAATGATTGTCTCAATGATATTGTACCTAGCTTTTAGATTTTGGTTTTGGAATTTGAACCAGATTGCTTTCCAAGTTGTATGTGAAAATTTTAATAATTTTTTAAAATAAAACACCATGTTTCTGGGTATCAATGTTGAGGATGTGAATTCTCATTTGGTCTGTTAAGATCATCTGGATTTCTACGTAGATTTTGGATATGATAGTTGTTTTAATTGGAGATATTAATGTGATTGCTTCAAACGAGGTCTTGAATGCCCTGAAAGTGCTTTGGATATCATTGCTTTGAACACCATCAATAGATTCCATAAGAAAACTTGAGTAAGATGTAAATTGTATTCGTTTTGATAGAAAATATGCACTTGTGTTCATTTGCTTCTAGATATTATGACGGGAAATGTTATTAAAAACATGCACACATCAGTTTCACCTGCTTGTAAATTACCTCTATGTTAGATTGTTCAGGGCACCACCTACTCTAGGTATCTCATTAATTCACCATAGTGACGGTGTGGTAATTCCTAGTCCTTCCTACCTTGCTCCCTGTTCACTCTCACCTCTTCATTTGCCTATTTCAAATGACCCCCCTACATCTGCTAAGACATCTTGACAATGCCAAAGTCTGCTCAGATTATCTCCTTTTACCCTTCGGTTGTTTGCTTTCTTGGGAGACTCACTTCATATTACTTGGTTGAAATAATACTTGATACATTGTGCATATTTATAGCACATAACAGGCCTCCTAGGCATCAATCATGGCTTGTCTTTCACAACCATCTACACATAGTATTTAGACGATGCTCCTGCGTGTATAGTATTCCCCACACATTTGATTGCAACTACGAGGTACTATCCATAGTGATTTGACTCTTAATCTTGATTCACCTCGGGCTTAGATCTAAGGTGTTTTAATGTGTCAATGACTAATAAGAGAATATTTGATTCAAAATGGTTACTAATAAGAGCATATTTGACACAGAAGAATGCTGGTAATTTTTAACAAGCGGGCCTGAAACAAGCTAGCCTGGTGCAAGCGAGCCTGAGGCCCATTACCTAGAAGTAAACATGGAAATCTCTGCTTGGACCAATGGAAAACATCAGATCTATACTATTGATGATAATATCATGTGGTTGGATTATATGCAAGACTGGAAAACTAGGTGGGAGTTGCGACATAATGAAGTGTTAGATGCTAACTTACAGGGATCTGACACTTTTAATATACTAGTGCCACAACTCAGAAGAATGCTTATGGGATCCAGTATTGTACCAGAGATGATTTAAAACAACTCCCTGAGAAAAGCAGCCAATGCAAGCAATTCGTTAACAAACCTATACCATAATCTTACCTTAATCTCGTCAGAGGGCTCTACACGCCACCCCGGGCTAAAACCAGACCAACAGTACCACTGTATTAACCGGATACGTTCTCTCAAAGCATGGCCACATAAAGATGCTAGTCTCCGGTTTCCAAGTACTACACACACTTATGAAAAATATAGAAAATTATCGTGGAAATTATTGAGAAAAGAAAATACAGATAGAACATATTATACAATGCTGAAGTTTGGACTTCAAATTCCTCAAATCTATGAGGACCCTGCATTCTACATTCCTGATTGGATGAGACACTAGTGGTAGTCATTCGGCATCAACCTGACAGCATTATCACCAGATGCTATTTATAATCTGAAACGGGTAGTTGGAGAGTCCCTCAAATAGGTCAAAGATATTTTGCAGACAAAGATTACTGAGGATCAAATCCTTGGGTACTACATTAGATACAATCAACCATGGCTTGTCAAAACCTGCATAGACGTCCACATGCATCATAATAGACACGTGGTTTAGAGGTCTATTTATTCAAAGGCATGGTGCAATGAAGACAACGCCTATCGATAAATTTTTGGTCCACCATACTCCGATGATTGATAAATATCTCAAAAGAATTTGGCTATGAGTGGGGCCTGTCCATTCAGATTGTCATGAAGATTGTAAGGAAAGTCATAAAAACTTTTAGATCTTACTATTGAAAGTCATAATAACTTTACGATGTTTTCCATAATGGTTAGTCATGGTTTGGTTGTTTCCAACACTTATATCTCTCGTTGATTTCACTTAAGTTAAGGCTTAAATTGTCAAGGATTTGAATGTTTGCATCAAGCATGTGTGGTGTGTAAGGGTTGTTTGAGGGTCTTACATAACATTCCCCACACATTTAATTGCAACTAACACATTGGTCCCGAATGTTGTTATTTAATTATTTATCGTAATGGTAATATCAAAGACCTATATGATTTTGACTATCAGGTGCTGAGGTGGCATCCTTCGGTTGTTTGCTTGCCTGGGAGACTAGAGTGCTCCCCTCATTTGGAATATATTTTAGTTATTTGGAGGCATAGATAAATAAATAAATAACAACATTCGAGAGGAAATTAGAACTGCCCATATATGTTTAATTACTGTTGTAGCTTGTCATTATAGGGCCTAGAACTGCCCAGATGTGAGGTATAAAGCATGTTCATTGCCTTCCATTGTCCACAGTTGGCATGGGATGTCCAAAATTTATTTTACAACTAATAAAAAGGAAACGTCACACTTTAGACTCGTGAATTGAATCTGAAAGTACATTCTGGTAGATTTTTAACTGCCTGTCCTATGATAGCTATAGTATCTAACAAATTGCCCAAGTAAAAGCAAGCAAGAGAAATACATTTGTAGGTAGTTCTAGTCTTAGGAGTGTGCAACCTATTCTATTAATTACAACGCTATTAAATCCCGTGGGGGGGGGATTGGAATAGTAATGAGAGGGGCTCGCCAAGTCCTATGGTACCCAAGCGTTATCAAGAACCACATTATTGTAGAGAATTGAACCATAAGGGATTCCAAGGCTTACAAAGTAAAAAACCAATGTTCAAAAGCTTCCTGAAACCAATATTTTTTCCTTGTCTACATTTGGCCTAGTTCTCTTGATGTTGTGTGTTACCCCCTTTTTGTGATTAATGTGTTTATTTTACATTACATGTCATTGAAAATTGTATTGGAACAATGACCTAACTGGTAGTGTTGAATTTTATTCAACACATGAGTGACTGACTAGGGACTGCTCTCAGGTTGACATCTTTCTGGTTTGGTCCTCCTGCTTGGTTGATGGATACACTCATTATTGATTGAAATTTATTTATTTTTAAAATAAAAAAAAACCAATATAGTCGGAAAATCAATATACACATAATGTCTGAAAATAGTCTTTGAAAATCAAATTTCTCATGGCCTTTTGAGTGCCAATTTGCATGGATTTGAAATTTTCAACATGTCTAAGGTGTAATATTTCACCTAGGTTAGCTGATTTATTTTGCATTCTCTGTTGTAGTATTTTATAGATTTTTTGTTTAAGATGTATTGACATGAAACATTTACGAACACTGTTGCAATGTACTCCTGAGTGGACCATCTCATTGTAGTTATGGTTTGTTGAGCTGATATAGTCAATTAATGTTTCTTAGTTGAGTGATTTTGCCAAACAGTTCACTATCAAACAGTTTTCATATGCATTAGCATAAAATACTAGCATGTAAATTTTAAAAATGAATGGTAGGATGCCAAAAATATGCCATTCAAAGAAACAGGGTAGGCTGCCAATAATATGCCCAACAGTGTTGGAAGGAGAAGTAAATGGGTTAGGCATGTCCCCTCAAATTTGAGGGAAGTAAATGTGTACTTTCAAAGAAGAGAGAAAGGACCGTCCTATTTATTCTTGTTTTATGGAGTGTAGGTACCACCAAATAGGTATCTGTTTGATCTATCTTCCTCAAGTGATGATGAAGATATACTTGGAGAGGGTGAAAGTGAGACGAGCTGTACTAGATCTACCGTTTTTATATCTACTAGATCTGAAAAGATAAGGAAAAGATTCCATAGACACATGAAATATTTTATTTCCAACGGTGGGTTGTGTAATTATGATGCAGAGAGCATAGGAGACATGGATTTGCCATTGAGGTATAAACATCTATTGCAACGATGGGTACCTAATATGCTACCTCAAGTGGACACAGATTTCCTCATGAAAGGGAGGATGTATCGCATTGCTCCTTCATCCTTACTTGGATTGGGGCTATTTTCCATGGATGGACTAACGGTCCGCTATGGAACTGTAACCGAATTGATGGAGTATGTAGGACCACTATACAGATACAATGATTGGTTGATCTTGGTCCAATATACTCGAAGTATGTGGAGATACGGAGTTGTCGCGAATTATATTCAAATAGCAAAAAAAAAACAAAAACAAAGGGGCGACTATGTATATTGATGGGAGACCAAAAGTGTCCGAAAACGTTGTTGGATTTATAAATAGTACCCGACCAGTGACAACAAATAAGCAACCAAATTGCGAATTCGAGGCACGCAAACATCATCGTATATTTGTATGTGCAATAAAAACAATACTTGCAGGTGAAGAGTTATTGATCGATTACAACTTAAATAGAATAGATGTGGCTTCCGTGGTCCAGGGGAACCGTGGACCGTCGGAAATTATGCCTCATGAGGTAAACACCAAAAGTAGTAACCAAACATGACTACAGTAACTAAATGTTTGGTTTTCTTTTGTTAACATTCGATTTCCACTGTTGCCATTCGCTTTATTCATGCTTATTATGAATATGTCCATGTGATTACATGGTAATTACAATGCTATGAATATCTCATTTTTGTTTTTGATGCAATTATTGACTACTGATTTTTTTTTTAGGTTGGCGGCAGTGGAAAAGCACATGCCTCTTCCACGGTCCAGGGTGACCGTGGAAGGTCAACATCTATGCCTCGTCAGGTAAATGTTAAATATAGTAAATAAATATGACTACAATAACAAGATGTTCCGATTTTCACTGTTAGCATTCACTTTTTCCGTGCTTATTGTTAATATTTCCATATGAAAGCATGCTCATTAAACTGTGGCAGAAGTCTGCTCATGGCCATGGAGCAGAACATGTATCTTCTACTTCTGAGGTAAAAATTAATATTAATGCAATATCTCATTTTTCTTTATGTTACAATTATTTAGTATGAGGTAAACATTTATTTATTGATTTATTGTGTTGGTGTGGTGCCATTGGAATGGCACTTGCTACTTCCATGGTCGAGGGTGACCGTGGAAGGTCACACTATGTGGCCCGTCAGGTAATTGTTTAGTAAAATAAGTAAATGTTTCGATTTAGTACATTCACATTTTTATGAGCTTATGATGGATTACTGGATCATTTTTCTGACATTATGACGGATTATTAGTTCATTCAGGACTGTGGAAAGGCACCTGCTGCTTCCACGGTGACGGTTCCTCGTAGACACTCACCGGTCATAACACCGATTCAGGTAAATGTTAGTGCATAATAGTAACTTAATCTTCATTACAATATCAATATTTGAATGATGTTAAAATTATATTGCATAATTAAATTTATTGTTTGATGAATTTAGTCACGTGCACCAGCTCTAGGTGATGAGGGGTTTGAGGAAGAGATTTTCTATTCCATTGACCCAATGCACACTTTTAGAGTAGCCTTGAAAAAGGAAAATTGTGAAATGCTTGCCTTGGCTCGCCAAAGGCCCTTGTCACAAGAGAACAAGGCAAAGATTCTAGAGCTGCAAGGGGTTATAAAGTGTTATAGGGTAAGTGGCATCTTCACAATTGTTTTTAAGCTATGTTGTGATTTCATATCTGATATTATGTTTTTTATCATTCCAAGTGATTTGATAAAGTAAAGTTTATTGTCTATAGGATTTTTTAAAACTCGTGACTACAGAACCTGCCGCGGCAGGTATAGGTAGCAGTGATGGTCCAATTCAACAAAAAAAAGCAATGTACCAATGAGGCTTTTTGCCACTCCTGTAGTTGGCCTTGATTCCATTGATGATGGCACTGGTGAGCATGATGCCATGCTGAATCATGGTGAGAGAGAGCATGATTCCATGCCATAGCATGGTGAGAGAGAGCATGATGCCATGCCAGAGCATGATGAGACAGAGCCTAGGACTCCACATGACTCTGGAGATGAATGTACTGTAGACAACCATGAAAATTTTCCTGGTGCGACACGAGTTAAAAGCACTGGAAAACTAGATCTCACCTTTCTGGTGGACAACTCTTGTGTTCCTGTCAAGATCCAAAAAATTGCTGGTATTTATCCATTATTTTTTAATTTTAATCATGAAATTGAAATAGACATACGTTGAAATTATTATAAATTAATGGATTACATGTTTCTATAGGAAACAATGTCTTCTACAGGCATTTGAATGACAAAGCCTTGGAGTTGTTTGGCCCCACCATTCACACACGGTGGAATAGCCAAGATAGCACTAAGAGAGATAAGTTGATTGACCACATGGTCAACTTGTTTGGAAATACTTTCAACAAGAAAGTTGTTGCAAGGTTAGTCGGTGAGAATTTGAAATATACCAGGTCCCAATATAGGGAAAGATTGCAAGTTGACCTCAGGCATGAGCGCCCTCCCATGGTTCCTGAGAAAGAGTGGAAGGCGCTAATAGATGATGCAAAGGAGAACTTGCAAAAAAGACAAGGAAAACAACCATGGCCTGGTAAAACAAGGTACAACATATATCACCTTTTTACTTAAATAAGCTCAATTGTTTTTTTCTTTTTTGTTTTAAGTAATATTTTTGATATCTAAGGTTTTTGAAAATTTTCATATATAGGTTACCTGACACCTCCAAAGCAACCAAGGCTAGAATGGAAAAGTATGGCAACATAGATTGGGCCAGGGTGGCTATAGAAAACTAAAATCAAGAATTGTAAGTATTAAATGATTAGTTGTCGGGAATATTTATTTAACAATACCGAACAAATATCTGATTTTGATACTGGAAATTTAAAAATGTGTTATCATGCATTGCAGGGAAATACGTTCCAAGCTGCTGTCACCGACGAAGACCTAAAGCTTGGTTTTAAAAGTGTGGTTGAACATCGGAAAAGCTTGGGGCAGACTCCAATCTCCCCAATGATGCAAATGCAGGTATATCACCAATTGTAGTATACTATTAAAGTCTATTCAGTACTTCTGATTATATCACCCATAACTAAAAATTTATGTTTGTTTTTAAGCAACAATGCAACCACAGCAGTGAATCTAGCACTACTCAGCAAGTACAAGTTGATGTTGGGGTGAACATTTCCCATGATAGTGTGGAGCATAGTGTCCATTCTGATATGTATGCTTTGGAAATAGAAAAGTATACTGGTATTAGATGTATATATTTCCTGACCTAAACTTATAAATTTTCTTCTTTCAATGGAAGACCCTGCAGCTCAGGAGCATGAAGTGCAAGGGGAAGCAACTATACCTTCAATTAACACCCCAATACCTTCAATTAACACCCCAGTTGTCACATCTACAGAGATTGGTAAAGAGAAATATTGTAATTTTAATCAAAATAATGAAATATTTATTTCAATAATAATTCAACGTCATAAATATATGCACCTCATTTCCGTTGTTGCAGTTAACACCCCTACAGAACTGCCTCCATGCCATGCTCAGCGACATACAAGAAGTGGCACAAATGAGGGCATGGAAACACAAACAATGATAGGAGATATCACAGTAAATACTGCGCCAATTGATGATTGTGATACCGTACTCGCAAGTTATTTCAATGCAAAAAAACAGAAATCAACGAAAAAGTAGTTCATGACTTGTATTTTGATGGATATAGATGTTGTTAGTATGAAACAATGTTAGTATGTAACATAGATAAATTTTATCTGGTTTAGTTACGAGGTACTTATCTTTTATGTGATGCTCTTAGCAATTTTCCCATTTATATCTTTTATTTTCATAGAATTTGAAATTTAAATTTAAATGTCATCACTCTTTATAATTTGATTACTGCCCAATACATTTCGAGGACCAACTTCAGCACACAGACCACAAAGGAGTGCTGAATTTGATAGAGATCAAATTTATGTTGTGAAATATTTTACTATTGCTTTAGCACTATTCAGAAATAGTACCACACTTCAGATCTGATTTTTGGTTAAATGTTAACGTGGAGATCTTCAACTATACCTCTCTTACTGTTATATGATCAATATGTTTATTTTATCAACTTTTACTGAAAGGGATGAAAATTATGTTATAATATTACTGTCCATTACATCTCGAGGACCAACTTCAGCACAGGGACCACAGAGGAGTGCTTAAGTTGATAGAGATCTAAATTATGTTAACGCATGTGGCTTTTATTTTCTATAGTACAAGGTACTTATCTGTTATGTGATGCTTTCAGGATTGCATAGAGAGAAATGAGGGATATTTTTATTTGGCATCCCATGACCCTTCCTCATACTGTGATGGTGAACTTTTAGGCTATATAGAACGGCTGTACATTTGAGAGAGATATGATTGGTTGTACCTTCCCCACCTTGATTGAGCTATGATTGGTCTTGTGGTACCTTATCTTTCACTGGTGTTTAATAGGGTCATTTAACCTCCTTGAGTAACTTTTTTAAAACCACCTTGTTGAAGTTTTGCTCTTATAGAGTACTGCGGTTGTTTGGCCACATTTGGATCAGCTTACCCTTGGTTCTAAGGGTCACGGGTCTTCTACTACCCACACCTATGTTATGACCATCTTTTATATTTTCTTTTTTTATGACCATTGTTTATATTTGTACCGACACTTCAAATCTCATTTTTGGTTTAATGTACCTTCCCCACCTTGATTGAGATATTATTGGACTTGTGGTACCTTGTCTTTGACTTGTGGTTAATGCGGTCATTTACCCTCCTTCATTTTTTATATACCACCTTGTTGAATTTTTGGTCTTATAGAGAAGTTGACTTTGATCACATGCGATCAGTTGTGGTGTGGTGATAATCACTTCTCTTTTGCTGAGACTTGGTTGAAGTTTATCATTTTTGTAACTTTGTTTATGTTGACTTCATTGACCTAATCAAATCCAGTCATTTCTCTCTCTCTGGTTTGTACAAACCCTCTTGAAGGGTCAGCTGGTTCCTAGAGATGACTGGCCTCTCCGAGGCACACGCAGTCTTTTCTGAAAGTAATACTTTTGAGTATATTTTCAAGAATGGTTTCACACCGAGGTTGGTATCTTCAACTAGATATCTCTTTTTGTTAACTGATATTTATGTTTAATTTATTACAAGTTACTAAATATTGGTTTATCGTTATAGTTTGCTTGTCAGTGTAACTCATTATAATCTGTTGATATGGCAGTTTTGAATTTACCAAAGACCCTGGGTTAAAAAATTACTGGTTGTACATTTGGAGTGTGAAGGAGACAAAATTAATAGTCACCTACAGGACTTATTCTTCACAGTTGAGTATTCACTACTTATTTAATATCAAATTGTGGTCTTTTATGGACAATCTGGGCATTGTGGTCTTTTACAAATTGCAAGCTACATAAATTATGGTGGTTACCGAAAGTTGGATATTCTATGGCGATTGGGAAACCCAAAGTTGGAATGTGGCACACTCTAACTTTGGCACCTTCCTTTAGACAAGCCTCGTAAGATAGTATAGAAGCCTTCACACACCAAAAATCACCACATGAAACCCTAGTTGCTCAAGAAAAGAGGTGCACACCACTTTTTGTGAATTAGCTTATACTAATTAACAAAAGGACTTCGAAACCAATATATAATATTAGTGTTGCAAAACAAAAAAATGGAAAAAAGTTGGCATGGGTCATCAACTTGGAAAATTAGAAAAATTGAGAGAAAACCAACAAAACTCATGAAGTATAAATTCAAACCTTAAAAATTCAAAAAAAATGGTGAGTTGAAAAACATAGAAAACTTGGGAAAACTCAAGAATTTGATAACGTCTCACTTGTGACAGTGATCTCCATTCTTCCTCGCTCGACACCCAATTGATTACCTGGTCTTTTCCATTGACAGGAAATTAGGATCATCTCCATTTAGGGAATCTTCTAGTAGTGAGTCCCCTGAGGGGGGTTGCATGTAATGTGCCCACTGGTAATAAATCAGATCTTTGCTTCCAATTGAGGGAAGATGGCCCGTTTGAAGATAGAAGGATTCCTCTAATTGTATCATACCTTGGCCTTCAGACAGGAAATTCAAAGAAATTGGGAGTCCTTGATTGAGACTAAACCATTATAGTGGAGAGATTTCATCCATAACTGATCATAGAATGAGATATAGACACTGTGGGAAAACACGTGATGATCCTGATTTGTGTACTGTGATTGCATATTTGCATGGGAGATGTAAACATGGTTGTGCTACATGTAAAATTGTGTAATTTGTCTTTATTTGAAGTTGTTTGGTCTTAAGTGAATACATCTTCCCATTTGAGTGCATGGTAATTGCATTGTTTACATGTAATGCCTATATAGTTCTATGGTATTTTTGGCAAATCCTATTACATAAAGTGCACTTGACAGTGAAAATTTATGCAGCTCATCAAAATTTTCAATTGGGATCTTTATCATTGCATCCATTTTTTTTTAACACTTCCAGGTATCGTCTCTATATCGACGAACAACAATGTAGGCTGTGGAGAATGTTTCCATGCAGTTGCTGAACCTGCCACGAAAGTTTGTGAATCCTTACGTGGATACTGCGACGATGCTTCGTGGAACTATAAAATATCTTCCACGCAGGTGCTGAAACTGCCACAAAAGTTTGGGAATCCATGCGTGGATATTGGGATGATATTTCGTGGGACTATAAAAGAATCATCGACACAGGCACTGAATCTGCCATGAAAGATCGTGAATGTATACGTGGATATTGAGATGAAGTTTTGTGGAAGATTCAGTGCGAGTGTGGAAAGTGCATTGATATAGAGACGCAATTTCGTGGCAGGATGTATTTTCCACAGATATGAGAAAAGTTGTGTTGTCGACACGTGGCATCAAATAAGCGTTGCTATTGCCACGACGTGGAATGTTCCTAGCTATATCCACGAAAAACAAAAACACCAATTGCTGCAACAAGGACAAAAATTTGTGGCTATTAGAACTAACTTTCATGGCAAATTAGACCATATGTAGTAGTGGCTCTACTTGAAGAGGTACTATGCATGAGTCTTTCATGCATAAGTACTTTTTTATATACTGTACATGGTGTGTATGTGTTTTTGTGTGGTGTGACGCTTTGATTTTTGCGTGCTTAGGTCTTGTTTCATTTCTTATACCATGTTCTGTCTACGTGTGCAGATGGAAACTTGCTACAGATTCGCGGATGGCGCCAACCGACATACCCGCAACCTTGCTTCGATAGCCTGGGTACTCTATTTATCTACTGGAGAGCTTATCATCTCAGGAGGAATGTGTGTAGGTTTCACAACCAACAATGTTGCAGAATACCAAGCAGTCATTGGAACCCTAACCAATGCTATTTATTTGGGTGTGGACCACGTTGTCATCCACTTGGATTCTCAACTAGTGGTCTCTCATCTTAACCGAGTCTACACCATCCGCGATCCTACCTTACTCTGTCTCTATAGATGATTTTGTCTTTTGGAAAGGTCCTTCGAGTCAATTCAGTACTTGCACATTCCACGAAGCATGAACATAGTTTCCGACTCCATGGCCAACTTCATCTTAGATTGGTACATTGCACACACATAACCATATTCATCAACTATTAAAGTAGACATAACATGTAAATAACTCATTTTATAAGTAAACACATAAACAAGACCACAACATTCATCCATTTAAAACACATAATGTATAAACCGCCAAGATGTCTGTATATATATATCATCATAAAAAGTAGTGCTGGTACAAAATTTGAAGCACGACGGTTTTCAGTGAGTCTATACAAAATATGAAGCCTCATAGCTTTCAGTAGTACAAAATATGAGGCTTCTCAGCTCTCAGTACATACATAATAACAACATAAGGCCTAATTCCTGACCCAATCATCCCTAGGTCTCGCATCTCTAGCCTGTTGAATATGGAAGTAGTCAACTACTCTCGCGACCTTGCGGAGCAGCACGTTGAAGCGCACAGATGCTCCTACTGCATACTGTTGAGCCCAGAATTGGCCCTTTTTGACCATCATTTATTACTGTCCCTTACCTTGTCTTACACCAATTACCTTGGCAATTCAACTTATTGTCCTTATATATTCCCCAATTTACCAAGGTATGGCCGATTATTGTTTTATTGTGTTAATACTTATGATTGTGATGATTAAAGCTGTTCATCTCTTAATCTGTGCTAACATGATGCGATTTATGAAGGTAGTAAGACAATAGACTGCAGGAAGATCGGAGCTGAACAAGTCATGAAGGAATGATCATCGCTTGTGGAAGGTTCCTTGGGGCTCAAATCGGCAATCAAGGCATAGGCGTGGCAGGGCAGCTGTAACCAAAGAACTATCTTAAGCATGTCGCTGCTCGAATCCAGCTGTGAGCTGGAAGGACCGTCATTCTTGGGACGATTAATACTTCTCTCGTATTTGGATATTTCAGTTCTGCCACGCGTTGTAACAGCTAGATTATTTAGGGCGCCTGAAGATCAGAGATCTTCATGGATGCCCAATTATAGGTTTAGATGTTGCAATTTGTATGTATAAATATGGGAAATTACCTCGACTGAGGGGTTGGACAGCAATTAATTAATTCATCTTGTATTAGCAGTCAAGCTGAAACTGTGTACTTATCCTTCTGTTAATATAAGGAGTTGCTTCTGAGTTAAAGAGAGTGTTGTTCAACCAGCGTCTCTGTGTGAAGACTGGGCCCGTCTTCCACAGAGATTGCTGTGTTAAATTAGGATTTCATCTTTCTTGTTGTGTGATGCTTTGATCTTTCCTTTGTACGCAGCAGCAATATTCATCGTGTGGATTTCTCAGTAAATGATTTATTTGTGAGGTTGGTGAATGGTATCAATAACAGTCGACTGAGTCAGGTTTGTTTTATGTAATTCAATTTCTGTTCACACTGTTGTGCTCATCCTACAGCTGAAACGTAATCCCAGAAGCTCCTACGAATTAGCTTTCCTGTTATGTGTTGATTGATTTATATTTTGCAATTCAGTTTCTTAGAACAGTTGCTTCAATCTCCTTTATTAAATTCTAGAGTAATGTTCAGGTCATGCTTCATGATTCTTAGCTTGATTTCATTAGACAGTTGATTATTTTAGAATGCAATTGAGATTTCCTTCCTGCAATTGTTGATTAGATCTGATATTTATTCTGCTTGATGCATAATAGTAAAGAATTGTAGTATAGCAGTTAGAAGGCAATTGGGATTGCATAGATTCTTGGGATGAACATAGATGATAGAAGATAAAAGTATTCACTTCTAATGGTTTTGTGTTTAAGCATATATTGTGCACTTGTCCTTTGAAATAAAAAGACTTTCTCGGGTTGACAATAAATTTCATACACTCTGTGTGTTGATATTTAATTATCTGCAATTAGAGTGCTTGACATTTTGGCGCCGTTGCCGGGGAAGGATAAAAATTAAACACTAGTCATTAGTTGTATCTGATAATTGCTTTTAGTCAGTCTTTTGGTTGTTTTTGAAATGATCTGCTTCGCATGAATACGAGGGGGGTAAAACGCAATCACCTCCCGACCCCCAAAACCCCACAAATTACTAACAGTACAGGTGGTTTGGGTCGTGGTCGAGGTCCACCGCTGGGCAGAAGAACATTCATTGACGACCTTGTTGACAAAACTGATTCAGCTGTCAGATCTCGTCAACAGGGGACTCCTATCAAAAGAGGCCCTGCTGATCCTGGAGCGTTAGCATCAGGATCTACAGTGGAAGATACAGGAGCAGCTGTGATTCCTGCATATACTCCTGCTAAAGAAGTAACAGCTGATTCAGCTGTTGCAACCGAAGAATACGCAGCTGTTACAACCGAAGAATACGCAGCTGTTACAACCGAAGAATACGCAGCTGTTACAACTGAGGTAAAGAACAAAGGAACAAACGAAGGAGAAGATACAGAAGAAAATATGAGTAATAGACATGAGAATGAAGAGGAAGAAGCAGTGGTACAGTACCATCATGAAGATAATTCCCCGCCAGAGACCATGGCGACATTACAATTTCCAATACAGCAGCTAGAGGGGACAGCTCCTATGAAAAACATTTCACCGTCGGTGTTACCCCGCTTCCATGGTAGGGCGGCAGAGGATCCAGATGAATTCCTTTTTGAATTCGATATCCTCTGTCGCAGCTATGATTATGTCACAGATGCTCAAAAGTTAAAGCTTTTTCCTGCCACCCTGAAGGATAATGCATTACGATGGTTCATGAGCCTTGGGGGAGGGACTGTTGCTAATTGGAATAAGATGAAGCAAGTGTTCCTGGAAAAATATCAGGAATATTGCAACACCAGGGACAAAAGGGAGGAGTTATTCAAGATGGTACAGAAGGAGGATGAAAGTTTGGAGGATTTTGTGGAGAGGTTGCTGTACAATGTGCAGAGAGCTGGACAGACGAACATGGGACTAGATGTGCTGAAGATAATCTTGCTTCGAGGAATCAGGGACGATTGTTTAGACATGCTAAATTTATTAGGAAAAGGAGATATCTCTAAAGAATCTTTTGAGACAATTGTGGAATTATGTAAGAGATATTCCAGGGGATCTTCTAGGCATAATAAGCAGCATAAACGAAATAACCTGGAACGTGATGTCTTCGACAGAACTCAGAAGTCATCCAATGGGGGAGCTACACGTGCAGAGATAGGCAATCTTCTTGAAAACTTTAAAACAGAAATGATGAGCTCTATCTCTTCAGAGATTGACGTCTTGAAGGCCAAGCAAAGACAGGCAGTGGAGGATCTCACACTAGGGGTGTTTTGTCCCCGATGTAGAAAGACTCATCCACTGAAGGAATGCCCTCTTGACAAAGTACAAGTGTGTCAGCTGTGCGAGCTGAATCATGATATGAAGAACTGCCCCACGTTGCCCCAAGTGAAGGCTGTTCTGCAGGCATCAACTCCAGAGGCGGATTCAGCCTACTTCATTGCACAGAAGAAACCCTGGCAACCCCGGAATCAAGGTATGTCTCCCGATTCATTTCCATTTTTGAATAATTTGAATAATTGGAATACTAATATGCAAAACGTGAATACACAATTCCCTTCAAATTATGCTCAGTGGAATTCCCCTCAACCTGCGATGCAAGGTTATAATTCATGGAGTCCTTGGACACAGCCACCTCATCAACCTACTTCATGGTCTCCTGGATGGAGGAACTTCCATCCTGGGAATCAGTTTCCTCAACCACCTCCACCTCAACAGTTACCGTATCCTCCATATCCTCAATTTCAGCAATATCCTCAATACCTACCTCAGCAGTCGCAGCTGCAGCTGCAAAATAATCCTGTGCCTAACATACCAATACGGCCTCAGCTGCCTACCCAACCTAACCCTAACCCAAATAATAAAATAGTCCAGCAACTGGAAACTCTCAATATGCCAGCCTACTCTCTCTCCCCTGTACCTTGTAATGACATTCGCTTACGGTCTGGAAAGATAGTAGAACGTGTAACTTCAGAAAATATTCCACCAACTGTGTATGACAAAGGAGAGAGTTCCCAGCATCCTTTTGATCCAGTTCCTATCATTGAAGATGCTGAGCATCCCTCAGATGGGAGGGCTGAAACATTGAACGATGAAGTGGATAACACGCAGCCTACCCAGTTGGTAAGGCAACCACCTTACCCTGAGAGATTGATGCTGCCACAAAGAGGGGGGCAACCTCAGTTCAATCTCTTAGGAGAATTGAAGAACCTTTATGTTAAGATTCCCCTTTTACAAGCTCTTCAAGATGTACCTATCTACGCTAGAACTGTTCGGGACCTGTGCACTAAAAGACCGGGAAGGAAACCCAGAGATCCTCCTACTGTTCATGTTATAGGGAATTTATCCGCTTTAATGACTGGAAAAACCCCTGTAACTAAGTATGAGGATCCCGGCAATCCTACTGTCACTGTACACATAGGACAAACGCAAATACCCAACGTACTAGTAGATTTAGGAGCTGCGATCAATGTTATAACGATGGAGACTGTAAAGAAGCTCGGATTCACCAATATTAGACCGACCCCTACTATCTTAGAATTGGCAGACAGATCCACTATCAGACCCGAAGGGATTTTGGACGACCTTGTTATTTCAGTAGACTCATGGGAATACCCTGCCGATTTTCTGGTGTTACAACCTAAATCACAGCTGGGGGGACATCCATTGATTTTAGGGAGACCCTGGTTGGCTACAGCTGATGCTTGCATCAGCTGTCGATCAGGATCTATGACTATATCTGATGGCATGGAAACCAAAAATCTCACCCTGTACCCCCCAGCAAGGCCGAGTCTAGAAACTGAAACCTCCCTCTGGATAGAACAGGAAGAAGAAGAAGATGTTCAGCCATTGCTAACAATAGGGAAGGCACTAACTTTCAAAAACGAAACAGAAGACGATGCCATTAATAACTTCATTAGCGAACCTGCTTCTGTAGACAAGGAAGTTTATCAACTTCTGAACAGTACCCTCGGCAAAGAAGAACAAGAACAGCTTACGGAGGAAGCACTAGCCAATGACACAAATATAATCCCAGTATTGAAAAGCTCGAGAAGTATTCCTATTGAGGTAGAGCCTGGAAGAACTTTGAACATCAATCCTGCTCTCTCCTCAGAAGAACAAAAGCGCCTAACCAATCTCTTGAAGGAACGTAAGCGGGCATTCGCCTGGGAGTATACAGACATGAAGGGTATTCCTTCTAGTCTGTGCACTCATCATATTTATATTAAAAACGACTCCCGGCCTGTATGTCAACCCCAACGCGTGAACCCCAATCTGAGGGATATAGTGAAGGAAGAAATCCAGAAACTCTTGGAAGCAGGATTCATCTATCCTATTTCAGACAGTGAGTGGGTTTCCCCACTTGTAATTGTACCCAAGAAAAACGGTAAATGGAGAGTCTGTGTTGATTATAGGGAGCTGAACAAGGCTACACAAAAGGATCACTTTCCTCTGCCCTTTATTGACCAGGTACTTGATAACCTATCTGGGAAGAAGTTCTTCTCCTTCCTGGACGGATTCAGTGGGTACAATCAAATTCAGATTGCTCCAGAGGATCAGGATAAGACCACCTTCACCTGCCCTTGGGGAACGTTCGCCTACAGGGTGCTTCCCTTTGGATTGTGCAATGCACCTGCAACGTTCCAAAGAGCTGTGATTGGCATATTTTCTGAGTTGGTTAATGATAGCATGGAGATTTTTATGGATGATTTCACTCCTTATGGCAGGGATTTTGATGAAGCGTTGGAAAATTTGAAGAAGGTTTTAATTCGCTGTGAACAGGCTCGCCTCTCACTGAGCACTGAAAAATGCCACATGATGATGAGTGAGGGGGTGGTATTAGGACATTTCATCTCTACTGATGGTATTCAAGTGGATCCTTCAAAAATTAAGGTGATAAAGAATATACCAACCCCTTCAACTCAGAAAGAGGTGCGAAGTTTTTTGGGACATGCTGGGTATTACAGAAGATTCATAGAAAACTTCTCCAAACTTGCTTCGCCTTTGTTTTCATTGTTAATGAAGGACGCACAGTTTGTATGGAGTACAGCATGCCAGACAGCATTTGATGAGCTCAAAGAGAAACTGTCCACAGCCCCTATTTTAAGGGGACCTAATTGGACCATACCTTTCCACATTTCTTCAGATGCTTCTGATACCGCCATTGGAGCAGTACTGGGACAGCAGGATGGTCAAGTACCTTATGCTATTTATTATGTTAGTAAAAACTTAGCCCCTGCTGAACTAAATTATACTGTTACTGAAAAAGAATTTCTTGCTATTGTTTATTCTATTAATAAGTTTCGGCATTACATTACTGGGTATCCTACATTTGTGCATACTGATCACTCTGCCATTAAGTACTTAATGAATAAACCTGTCACTAATGCCAGAGTAACCAGGTGGCTTTTATTATTACAGGAATTTGATATTACTATTATAGATAAACCTGGAAAAGAAAATGTTGTTGCTGATTTTTTATCACGATTTACTAACAGTGATGACAGTTCACCTGTTGAGGATGCTTTCCCGGATGAACATTTATTCGCACTCTCAGCTCATTCACCCTGGTATGCAGACGTTGCTAATTATTTGGCTGCAGGGAAGCTTCCGCCACATATGTCTAAACGAGAGAAAAGAAAAATTATTCAGCAAAGTGCCAGGTATTGTTGGCTCAAGGGCCATCTCTTTTACACAGGACCTGATCTTGAAATTAGAAGATGTGTAAGGGAAGATGAGATCTTTCATATACTAAAGGCCTGTCACGATGAACCTTGCGGAGGTCACTTTGCAGATAAAAGAACAGGACATAAGGTGTTGCGGATGGGCTATTATTGGCCGACACTGTTCAGAGATGCTAAAAAATATGTTCAGTCCTGTGACAGCTGCCAAAGGATGGGCCAACCTAATAAGACAGATCAGATGCCTTTACAGCCCCAAGTGGTACTAGAACCGTTTGATAGATGGGCATTGGACTTTGTTGGTCCTATCAACCCTCCTTCCAAACAGAAGGTTTACATCTTGGTGTGTACAGACTACATGACTAAGTGGGTAGAAGCTGTAGCTTTGGCTAAAGCAAACGACCAGGCGGTGATTGATTTCCTGTACAGTGAAGTTTTTACCCGTTTTGGAGTACCAAAGGAAGTAGTTACCGATGGCGGACCACAATTTATTTCACACCAATTTGAATCCTTGCTCCGCAAGTATCATGTGCAGCACAAGATAGCTTCACCTTATCATCCCCAGGCCAATGGTCAGGTGGAAAGCACTAATAAAGTTATCGAAGCAATCCTTACTAAAACAGTTAAAAGCCATCGAAGGGATTGGGCTGACAGACTTCCAGAAGCACTGTGGGCATATCGCACGACTTGGCGCAACACCACGGGCTTTTCTCCCTATGACCTGGTGTATGGTAAGAGTGCCATATTTCCAATTGAATTTGAGATCAAGACCCTGAAAACAGCCATTGAAATGAACCTGGATGTAGCAGAAGCCCAGAAAAGAAGATTGAATCAATTGAATGAATTGAATGAGAAACGGTTAGCTGCGGTAGACCATACTGTGCTGCTTCAGCAACAGAGATCTAACTGGCATGACCGATTCATCAAAAAGAAAATCTTCCATGAAGGAGACTGGGCACTATTGTACGACTCTAGATTCAAGAAAGACTTCAAAGGGAAATTACGCACAAGATGGCTGGGTCCATATTTGGTTGACAGGGTATTTGACAACGGCACTGTTCGCCTGGTCACCATTGATGAAAACCGTATGCCATTACTTGTTAATGGCCATAGGCTGCGACTGTATCGGAAGCCCATTTCGAAAGATGCATTCATTTCACAGATTGCTGCTGATCCAAACTACCAATTGGCACCAGAGCAGGAACATTTTTCTACCTTTACCACATCTTAAAATGAAAATCATATTTGCTGTACATAAATAATTTCTTGCTGTAGCGTATAGTTGTCGTTTTCTTTCTTTTTGCATTTGATCTCTTTGCTTGCTGTTGTCTTTTAAGAAAAAATTTTCAGGGAAGCGCCAGGAGAACGATCAGTTTGGGGCCCATAATGAAAATCTCTCTGTGCCGTCCTTGTGTTTAAAAAAAAAAAAAAAAAAAAAAAAAAAAAAAAAAAAAAAAATTCGGCAGCTGCAACATATTTTCCGGCGGCTGCAACATATTTTCCGGCAGCCGTATATCCTTTTCCGGCAACCATATTCTCCATTTCCCGGTAGCCATAATGCCCTTTCCGTCCGCCGTTAAATCTTTTCCGACAGCTGCAACTCCGGCAGCTGCAACATTTGCGGCTGCAACATCAGCGGCTGCAACATCGGCGGCTGCAACTCCAGTTTCCGCGGCTGCCACCTCATCGTCCCCATGGTTGCCACCTCATTCACCAGCTATTTCCACCTCATTCACCAGCTATGGCCACCTCATTTTCCGCAGCTGCCATTCCATTTACCAGCCACGGCCATTTCACTTCCCGGTAGCCGTAATGTTTTTTCCCCGTCCGCCGTTAAATCTTTTCCGACAGCTGCAACATCTTTTTCTCGCAGCCGCCACATCATTTCCCGGCCGTCACCTTATTCCTCGGCGGCCGCCACCTCATTGACCAAGTCACTTCCACACCACAGCTGTCATTTCTTTCCAGCGGCTGCGACATATTTCCCATATTCGTAAAATCTTTTCCCGTCAGCCGTAAGTCTCTTCCGCCGTTGTAAAATTTTCCCGTGACAGCCGTAATTTTTCCCGGATATTGTGAATCTTTTTCCGGCTGCCACGAATTCTTTCCCGATGGCTGTAACTTCTTTCTTGTCAGCTGCAACAAGCTTTTTTATCGGCCGTGTGATCATTTCTTTGGCAATTTGCAGTGGTAACTCCCGTGTTAACAGAAGGATTGTTCAACCTGCTAATTATGACGCTGATTCAGTCCAGTCCTGCCGGCGAACTCATCATTTCAACCCGGAGGATGCGACGCCTTGTGTTTTACCGGCGAAGGAAATCAGTGCCTTATCCGAGTCATCATGATTCCACGTCTGATTGTGCACGCGTTCGGCTCCATGACGTCACCAACTCCAAGCTCCACCAGTTTCCGCAGCCTTCCGACGCACAGTTTTATGAGGTATGGCTTTCATTTATCACGTGATTAAGTATTAATATCATGTAAACGAGATTGGCCGTACCTTCACTCGTACCACCATTTATATCCGATTGAACCCTTCCCTCGTACGACGTAATACTAATAACTGCCACCTTCCCCAATTCGGCATGAAAATTTTAAACTCCTCTCTGCGCTTAACTTTCCGAATTAGTTCATTCGCTCAACGTCTCCGCTCAACGATTCGTGCGTTCTCCGCGCTGCAACTTCCATTCTGGATCCTGTACTCTGTCGAACAGCAGTTCTATCTTGCAGCCCGGACCATGGGCATTCCAGTTCGCCATGAACCTTTCAATACCCGGGAACTTAGACGGAATTTGCAGGTTCTGGCCATTTTTCAAGCCGCTGGCTGGGTCGAGTTCTTTGAACGATTGGATGGATTCGACCGGGACGCAGCCCTGCAATTCGCATTGAATCTTACTAAAACACACTCCACGGTGTGGGGGCTGTGTATAGATGTTTCGGAGGTCATTATATCCGAGGTTACAGCTATTCCGTTGGTGGGAAAACCTTGGTTTAACCGTCGAGTTCCTGCAACAGTTGCACGGGAACAATTTTTACTTCCAGGGGAGCAAGTTGAAGCATCCAGGAGAGGGATTGCATTGAAGTCACTGCCGCAGCCATGGGACCAGGTCGCTATCTTCCTCAAGAAATACATAACTTGCGAAGGTAGATACCAAACTGTGTACAACTCTGAACTTCCTTTGCTTTCTCATCTCCGTCATGGCATTTTGTTAAATATTCCATTTTATCTATTGCATGATTTGCGCCATATGGCAACATTCGTTCAATCTGCAAAGCACCCATTATCCTCCCTCACCCACCATGGCCTCATTAAGTTAATTATTATAAGAACCCTGGCCCAACATAATATAACATGGGAGCAATTCATTACCCGGCCACAGCAACCTGTTCCCTTGAGGGTCATTCCATTACAGCAAATACCAGTTCCGCCACAACAGGATGACCGGAGTTCCTCCAGTGAAGTTGGGGGGAGGGATGAAACGGAAGAACAGCAACAGAGGGAACAGGCAGGACCATCCGGAAGGGATGAAACGGAAGAAGAGCAACAGAGGGCACAGGCAGGGACATCAGGGGTTGACAAAACCACAGAGGAAGAACAACCCGAGGCACAGGCAGAGCCATTTGAAGTATATGAATCCCCAGCACAAGCAGAACCAGTGGGGGATGACACTGCATTTGAAGGAGAGCGAGGGGAAGCACAAACAGAGCTGTCAGGCGACAATGTAGATGAAACCCTCGTGGAAAACCTAGACAACAGGGCAGCTCCGCCAGCAGAAGGTGAAATTGGAGCAGCATCAAATGCTGCGACAATGGAACCTGAAGATGGCGGAGCCAGAGCAATGGAAGAAGATATTGAGCTGGTCACAATCGAGTCTTCACCGGAATGGGCAGGAGGAGCAGCTGTGATTGAAGAAGAACAGCATGGGGGGCAGGGAAATGTTCCTTTGACTTCAGTTTTGCCTCCCTATGTTCCAGCTCCACGAGAAGAAACACTACAGAAAGGGAAGTCACAAAAGAAAACGCCGCAGAAAAAGAAGAGGGCCACCAATGAGTTTGATTTAGTGGCACCAATTAGAAGGAAGCGAACTCGGTCAATTACAGCAGCAGAGGCAGCCAGAACAAAATGGGCAACCTTAGAGACACAGGTTGAACCCCCAATCCTTACACCAAAACCGAGGGATGCTCCACAAAGGCCAGTGGAGGAAGAGCCGGGGGTTGAGGGACTCTTGTATGAGAATGCAATGCTGAAAGAGGACCTCCAAGCACTTAGAAAGGAGCTGGAAACATGGAAGGAAATCTGCCAAAAGCAGGGTGGAAGAAAGATGTATACATTAATAGAGGCTGCAGACCAAGTGGAGGAAACAGCTTCTGCTGAAGCTGGAGAAAAGGATGAGCGAATACTCTGCCCCACCTGTGGGGAGATCTTTGAGGAAGCAGGCCATAAAATTTTACTTAGCACTTATTCAGCACAACAGCCTGTAGCCACAGAAGGGGAAGCAGTGAAGAAAAAGGATGCTGTAACACAAGAACCAGCACCTTTAAACATCCTTGCTGCAGCTGCTACTTCCCATGATGCAGAAGTTATAGAACAGATGGGAGAAGAACAGGGAGTGGAGGATGCCCTGGAAATTTATGAGGAATGTATGGCAATCCCAAATTGCTCCCACAATACAGAAATCATGGAACAGATGGGAGAAGAACAGGAAATGAAGGATGCTCTGGAGCTTATAAAAGAATATGGTGAGACTCCAGAATGTTCCCTTGATACAGAGATCATGGAGCCAAAGGATACTCTGGAGGATAGTGAAGAATATTGTGCTGTAACCCCAGAACGTTCCCAGGACATAATAATTTTAGAAGAAGAAACGGAAATGCAGGACAGTGATAAGTTGAAACAGGATGCTGCAACACAAGAACCAGCAATCCTGAATTTGACCATCCAACCAACTGAGCAGACAGGAGAAGAAGCTGGGACAGAGGATATTCTGGCATTCAACGATGAACTCTGGGTGGTGACCCCAGAAAGCTCTCATGATACAGAACTCATAGAAGAGGAGCTGCAGCAAAATAAAGATGAAAATGTAAGCCAGGATGTTGCCACACAAGAACCAACATCCTTGGATGCTGCAGCAAGAACCCCTGAACTGCAGTTGGAGGATAACCCGGGAGTAGAGATCATTCATGATACACAATGGAGTGATGATGAACAGGTACAGACACCCTGCTCAGGTGACACTGAAATCTTGGAGGAGGAGCTGCAAATTGAAAAGGATATCCAATCTAAGCAGCCAATTGACAGAGAAGACACTGTTACACAAGAACCAGTGTCTCCAAAAGCAATAAAGGCAGCTGCTGAAGAAGGTTTAAGGGATGTTGCTGTTACACAAGAACCAGCAACTCCCTTGATAAGATTAGATGCGCTGGAAGACACTGTCCCACAAGAACCAGTGCTTCCACCTCCTACAGGTATTATTGAATTGGATTCAGATTGAGTGTGTCTTTTCACTTCCCCAGGCATAGCATAAGAGAACTGCAGATATTAGCAAGTAGCGGTGGAAAGGGGAACAGTAAAGTTGGAAGATGCCGGGTTGCTCACAGAAATTTTTCAAAGGGATAGAAGGGATGCCTGATTTATCTGCATTCTTTCCTTCTGCCTGGACAAAGTTCAGTACAATATTCAGATGCAGGTTGTTGCATGAGGACATGCAACAGGATAGTTGGGGGGAGATGTTGAGCCCAGAATTGGCCCTTTTTGACCATCATTTATTACTGTCCCTTACCTTGTCTTACACCAATTACCTTGGCAATTCAACTTATTGTCCTTATATATTCCCCAATTTACCAAGGTATGGCCAATTATTGTTTTATTGTGTTAATACTTATGATTGTGATGATTAAAGCTGTTCATCTCTTAATCTGTGCTAACATGATGCGATTTATGAAGGTAGTAAGACAATAGACTGCAGGAAGATCGGAGCTGAACAAGTCATGAAGGAACGATCATCGCTTGTGGAAGGTTCCTTGGGGCTCAAATCGGCAATCAAGGCATAGGCGTGGCAGGGCAGCTGTAACCAAAGAACTATCTTAAGCATGTCGCTGCTCGAATCCAGCTGTGAGCTGGAAGGACCGTCATTCTTGGGACGATTAATACTTCTCTCGTATTTGGATATTTCAGTTCTGCCACGCGTTGTAACAGCTAGATTATTTAGGGCGCCTGAAGATCAGAGATCTTCATGGCTGCCCAATTATAGGTTTAGATGTTGCAATTTGTATGTATAAATATGGGAAATTACCTCGACTGAGGGGTTGGACAGCAATTAATTAATTCATCTTGTATTAGCAGTCAAGCTGAAACTGTGTACTTATCCTTCTGTTAATATAAGGAGTTGCTTCTGAGTTAAAGAGAGTGTTGTTCAACCAGCGTCTCTGTGTGAAGACTGGGCCCGTCTTCCACAGAGATTGCTGTGTTAAATTAGGATTTCATCTTTCTTGTTGTGTGATGCTTTGATCTTTCCTTTGTACGCAGCAGCAATATTCATCGTGTGGATTTCTCAGTAAATGATTTATTTGTGAGGTTGGTGAATGGTATCAATAACAGTCGACTGAGTCAGGTTTGTTTTATGTAATTCAATTTCTGTTCACACTGTTGTGCTCATCCTACAGCTGAAACGTAATCCCAGAAGCTCCTACGAATTAGCTTTCCTGTTATGTGTTGATTGATTTATATTTTGCAATTCAGTTTCTTAGAACAGTTGCTTCAATCTCCTTTATTAAATTCTAGAGTAATGTTCAGGTCATGCTTCATGATTCTTAGCTTGATTTCATTAGACAGTTGATTATTTTAGAATGCAATTGAGATTTCCTTCCTGCAATTGTTGATTAGATCTGATATTTATTCTGCTTGATGCATAATAGTAAAGAATTGTAGTATAGCAGTTAGAAGGCAATTGGGATTGCATAGATTCTTGGGATGAACATAGATGATAGAAGATAAAAGTATTCACTTCTAATGGTTTTGTGTTTAAGCATATATTGTGCACTTGTCCTTTGAAATAAAAAGACTTTCTCGGGTTGACAATAAATTTCATACACTCTGTGTGTTGATATTTAATTATCTGCAATTAGAGTGCTTGACACATACCTCTGCATAGGCTGCGGTAACTCATCCACTATCGGATCTGGAATGCCTAACATCAACCATGTCAGTTTATCGTAGACGTCCTCCATTTCCACGATGGAAGCATGTACGGCTGGGGCCATGGCTGATCCCCCTCCTCTCCTCGCAAGAAGAGAAACTCCTACTGGTCACACAGGGCCCACATCTGCACACACATGTTATTAACTTATTAGCACTATAAAAAAAAATCATAAATACACAAAACTAAAAAGTACAAGGGTCATTGTTCTTACCGATGTCTCCCACTCTGCTCCCTCGGGAAGTGCCAAGTTTGGGTCCTCCTTGTAATCCATACCACTATACGGGTAGTCCTTTACCATGAGCAGCTGGCCTTCCATTCAGGTGAAGAACTCAAGACCATACCCGATGATAGGACCCCCACCATGGCAGGCCATCACCTCTGTCCATCTGGCCATGTGAGGATACCTAGGATCCCTATCATCTAGAGCTACCTACAGGCGCAAGAGGGGAACCCGCTCCAATAGAAATGAGATCACTATAGATTCGTATCTGAATTGCTTGAGCTCTCCACACCGACACTTGTTCAGCTGAGCTCTAATGTTAGTGAGGAGTCCTTCGCACCAGTTGAATACCTTTAGAGACATGCATTCCTCCGCATACAGCATCTGGGACCTAGTAGCTAGATGGGGCACTTGACTCCCTGCTATCCTTGTTATGGTGAAAAGAATAGCTCGCATTGGACGTTCTCGTACCAATTTGATGGGAATCTTCCCACTATAGGCACGGGCATGAGGAGTACAATGCTGAAGGATTAGGCCATCCACAATCCGGTCACTTCCCCGTGATCCGGTAAGAGCCACATTGTCCCCCCTCTGGAACAATCCAGTCAAGAAGTAGATGTCCTCGACATCTATAGTCAAATTATGCTCTCCGATCACGAAGTACTGCTGCGTAGCATCCCAACAACATACCATATGTTCTAGCAGTAGTACTTGGGCCCTCATGCCCTGAACATTGAAGAACTTTAGTAGCCCGCAGTTTCGTAATGCCTCTACACATAATGGGTCATTCGCTGCTTGCACATCATCTAGCTCATGTTCTTGTTCACGCCACTTTACGACCATGTTGGTTGCTACTAACCTGCCAATGGGAGAATTTTAACATCATTAGAACTCACTCAAGTATTTAAAACTTTATCTTTTGGCTTGGGTTTTTGTTTGAACATGGGAGTTTCCACCGTCGCACCTTGTCCTTGTGGACAGGGCGACATTGTCGCAACCCAGCTTTGCGGGTCTTGCGACGACTCGGGTTCGTCGTAGTTCCCATAAGGGAGACCTACGACGACCCGAGGGCGCACAAGCTCCCCATAAACCAACTCTAAAACCTTAAAAAATGAACTAAAAATGAAATTCTAAACCACTGGAAATATGCTGGATGAGATTTAGAGTCACCTGCTTCGAACAACTTGTTTAATGGTTGCTCATGGATCCGGCAATCGGAAAGTGAATTTTGGCTCCAAATGGCACTTCTTCTCCCCAATTTGGAAAATGAACAATGGTAACTATATTTGGTTTTTGTTTCTATTTACAGACAAAAGGCATATTCTTTTTTCAATTATTTGATGCTTTTTAGGTCATTTGCTATAGTTTGGATCATTTTTATGGTATTTAAATACCCAGTTGACTTTTTGACCTAGTTTTCGAGTGTGCAGGAGTCGTTAAGTGTTCTTTTTGAGCCATTTTCACATTGGAGCATTCATTTCTGGTATGAACAACCCCTTGAATGTTTTTTCATTATTTTGTATTCGTTAGATTGTAATTATTTAATGATGATGAGCTTACTCTTTGTTATTTATCGTGCTCTTAAAACCATGAGAATAAGTCACCGAGTTACGATTTATCACTTTTCTGGGCTTGTTAAACTCCTATGGAAAAGGAACCCCCCTGGAGTCTATCATTAAGCTCTTTTTAGGCTCGCGAAATACGAAAAGATTGCCAAGCGAACTTGTCGCGTTCACGCTTATTAAAAGAATTTGAATGGTCGTCTCCCTGGTGATAGTTTACCCCTTTTTCAGACCAAGGGGAACTATTTACGAAAAAGGGTATACTCCAGCCAATCTTGACTGGAAGAGTCCTCTCCCGCATAGTTTTACCTTTTTTTGGGCGATGAGGCTAACTTTACGAAAAAGGACCGTTGGAGTCTTCTTTAGTTCTTTTCAGACTCTCTAAACATGAAATGACGATCGAGTTTATCTTTTATGTACTCGTTAAACTCTAACATTGAAAGCCTCGTCATGGGACAAACCCCTCATATGCCAGGTTTGAAAAATATTTGGGATTGGACTCATCTATGAGATGAGCTATATCGAGCATCTGGTTACCCTCATCAAGCTCGTAAAAAACACATGAGGAACTCATTGTTCATGATGGGGAAAAAGGAAAGATTTTATGTTACACCCTTTATATGTGGCAATACCTGGTCATTCTTGAACATGGAACTCATTTGCATATGCATACTGCGCTTAGATCATCCGTTTGTCCTCGAGTTTCACCCACTTCCTGAGTCTTGTCACTCCTTTGAGTCATTCAAATAACGCTTCCCTCATCAGTTGCATTAGGTTCTAGTGATGTACTCGTCATGTCAATACTGCCAAGTCATGCCATGCCCATGTTCAAGAATATTCTCATAACTCATTATCTGCAGTTAGTACACCTACTACCATGTCGTTTTATTCTCAGTCAGTCTTGCATTTCACTGTACCATCCGATCTACTCTACACATATTTGTCGTGTTTCATGTCGATGATGGGGGATTCATTATGGCCCTCCTTTGACGGATTAATCCTTGTCGACTTCAACACATCATCCAAGGATTGAATCTAGAAACCAACCAAGTACCTTGGTCCTGCATGCCTCAATGGTAGGTTACCTCACTTTCAACATGAGTTTACATCATTGACTCTTGATTGAAAGATTTCATCCAACGTTCGACTTCAATTCATTTATTCACGCTTGGTGATATGTATTGTGATACCTTGGGAATCATTGACATCAATGATGATTTCCCTCGCTCTTGTTAACAATATACATCAATGATCGGTAATCAAGTGGTTTCTACCATGTTCGACATCAAGACATTTGTAATCACATGGATAGATTCGTATCATTGTGAGTTTGTCTTAAAGACCCTGGGGAGTCGTGTTTTACCCAGGTTACGATGGAGATTGTATTGAGTCATATCACATGGATCCACATTTGTATTGGTCGTGGCTGTGTTATCATCTCATCATGGATCTACACTTGTGTCTAGTAGCCATGATTGTGTTCAGTCGGTCTTTATTATCATGGATCTATATGTATTGGTCGGCAGCCATGTTGTATGTCATATGAGACTGTGTACTTAGAGTCAGTTGTATTGCAACAACATCCTTTGTCCGACGAACCATTGCCATTCCTTCTATCAAAATATTTCACTTGTCCAATTTCAAACAACTTCATGCTTTGGGGGGCATTCTGTTACACCTAAAATCTTACCATCATGAGACTCAGTGTAAACATCCTTAAAGTTTTCGTGGCTAATTCATTAACCTGGAAGAGATGCAAATCCATTTATACTAGGTTTTGAGAGGTTGTCCTCATGCAACCTGCGACGTCGCAGGTTGGCCTCTTGCAGCCTATGACGTTGTTAGTTAATGGACAAAAAATAGCTTCTTTGAGCCCATTCTCGAAGCTAGATGACATGGATCCCTATCCCTGACCATTTGGGAGAGCTGGCCTTCGGTTCCCAACCTCTTGGAAAGATCTCCTATCTCTCTCCTACCATATCTCAACCTACCCTATCCACTTAGTCCTATATAAATGAAGCTCACTCCCATTCCAAAGGGAGGAAGTCTATAGTGTCTACATGCTGGTGAAATTACCTTAGGAGAGATCTGTACTCATCTATTGGGAGACTCACACTTCCTTGGGAGGCTTTGGCATTGGTTTGGTAGGATGAGGATTGCTACGTCAAGTCATTGGTTGTAATCTTTCTATCCTATGTACTTCCCTTTCAATACAGTAATATAAGTGCTTTCCACCAAAATCTCATTGTGTTAATGATATCTTGTGTAGTTTGCTGCTTACTTAGATCTATTATTGTGTAGATGCGTTTTACTTGTTTTGTTGTCTTGTTATCTTGACAGGTTTTGCAGCTTAGATATGAATATCGCCAAGCTTGGAGCAACATTCAAGGAGAAAAGGATCAACAATCTATAAGGTAAACGTATCTAGTTCCTTGATCCCTAATTAGATCTAGGGAGTGATTTATATTCTGTTCTATTTGTTCTAGACTCGTGTTGAGCTAGAGAGATCATGCCTCGAGTTCGCTTTTGGTAGATTGTCCGTCAAACAGTGGGCGAGGGACGGCACTGGAAGCAAGAAAATGGACCACACCGCTCATGGTAAACAGACCATAATGGTGACGTATATGGAACACGACCCGCTCACCGGAGTGACAAACCTCTGATCACTAGAGGTTGAAATCATCGTCTCCTCCTTAGACTAATCCCATAATAGGTTGGGAAACCAAGTTCCATGAAATTTTATAGAGAAGACTTTATCGTCATTGAGCACAAGAGATTATTATATTAGCCAACTACAACTGGTTTAATTGACAACTAGTTGGGTAGTGCAAGTAAAATATAATGTGGGAAACCTTTGCTTAGTGTTAAATCCAGGGATGGATGTCCTCTAATGCACTAGAGATGGAGACCGTGTAAGCCTATTATAGTAAGATACCCTTGCAACAATAAGGATCCAGACTCCAAATTCAACACCGTAGCAATTGTCTATTTGCATCATGGGGTCTTACTAATGTTTACAAAAACTTGGAATCAGACTCAGAATCAGCCGAGGGTCAACCCAGACTTGTAATTGGCCCTGAATTTGACCAGTTTGAATTTTATGACTTGGTTTAGTAAAAAATACATAAAATAATCAAATCTTAATGAAAAAATATATTTTAAATATTCCAAACCATTAGATACAAAATATTCAAAGTTTGCTCGTGCATATACTATATAGCATGTCAGGGTGAATATATCAAAATGGCACCGAGTGCAACACATATCTCAAACAAAATACATAAACAATGAGGCTCTAAATGGCCTCAAGGATCCAAAACTCAACATGCTACAAGGTACCAGCTTACTACATATCATTGATCAACATGATCAATCATCAAATCTATTACCACTTTTGGAAATGGGATCCTCGGCATGAAATACAAGACCATCCTCTGGCTCGGACTCATAAGACTCCTCAAAGAACATCTACAACAACATTGGCCGTATTAATAGAAGCATGGCTAGTGCCTGTCATGCCTAGTGCTACTCCTAATACTGGATATGAATCCAAACAAATCCACCCCAAGTCATCAATATCAGGATCAAACTCTTCTAGGCGAGTCTCCTCTACCCATTTTGAGCCTTAAGGGTGGATCAATATCATCCATCACAATGGGATCTATATCACGTCTTTTGTTCAATAACTAAAGCAGAGAACTCCTATTTTTTAGGATTCAGAATTGTTATTTTTGGCATGCTTGTTTTCTAGCAAGTCTATATTCATAGCTGGTATGTAGCCGAAGAGTAGGGTAGCATCTGGTGTCTTCTAATGGTTTATT